>JAXBDA010001081.1:0-62317 GCA_036023075.1 Gaultheria prostrata | reverse complement strand
AAATAGTTTTTGAATTTTTTTTGGACCGTATTAAAGTTTTCAATGAGATCTATCAAACAAGATTCACATTGATTAGAAAATTATTTTTGCAAGTACATTATTTTTTAGTTTGAAAATTGCACGTAGTTTCATAGTGAGCAAACAAATTGGGACGGAGGGAGTAATATTTTTCAATCTATAATAAATTTTATGTGCAATGTGGATCTATCATGTAGATTGAAAGATATTAATAATAATTTAAGGAAAATGATTTTCACATTCCCCTTTTAGCCATTCACATTCCTTTTTTGTCTTTTTCTCATGTGAAATTACTACATTGCCCTTCACATGAAAAAAATGATTCAAGATGTAAGAGTAATATAGTAATTTCACATGAGAAAAAGACAAAAAGGGAGTGTGAATGGCTAAAAGGGGAGTGTGAAAATCATTCCCCTAATTTAAGAATTACATTGGAGATAGAAAAAGACTACTAAAATGAGACGGATGAAGTATTTGTTTTTGTCTTTGTATTTCCTTCTTTGTTCCTATGCATTGGGTGCGATGGGTACTTGTGTTTTTACTGTATTAGACGCGGACGGTGGATTTGTACTTGTAATAAGGTTATATCAGGAGTAAGACTCGAGATTATTTAACACGGGAGTTGCACGGGAAAATTTTCAATGCAACGATTATGTATAACACCTCTCTCACATAAAATAGAAACCACACATATATAAAACACGTTAGAAAACAGTCCTCAAAGGAAGCCCGAAAGAATTAAAAATAAAAATAAAAATAGGGAGATAAGAGGAAAATGAATATTAAAATGGAAAAGTAAAGCGGAAAATGAAAAAGGAAAGTAGAATAATAAGGTTGGAGGTGAGAAGGGAAAAAAGCATATTACAAAAGCTTTGAAAATGGATCGAATTTCACATCGATTTGGATTTCATCATCGGAGCTAGGGTTTTTCTGAAACGTCTCTGTCTTTCAGGTACTGGTTCTCATATCCTTCACTATCTATCTATATTCATCTCGGAGTGCTCTTATACACGATATACATAGATGTGTATCTATTTGTATAACCGTTCAACCAGGTATGTTTGTAGGAGTATTTCTGTGGTATATTATAGTGGGCTATTTCTAGTGTTTTTGATCTCGCAAATCACTGTTTCTTATTCGTTTCCTGTTAGTGATTTTTCAGTTTCGCCAGGTTTCATTTCGAGTTTGTGTTTGTTTTTTCCAATTCGTTTTCCGATTTGATTGTGTTTTTAGAATTTTCTTTTGTATTACTAGTTATTTTTAAGTGCTTATTTTTTTTCCCCGCAAATTTTGAAATCTGAATTATTATTCGTTTTGGCTGTAACGTTTGGTTTGAATAATGAGATTTTCGGCTCTGGCTGATATTTTTTCTATTCTTTTACAGGTGTTTAGTAGCATGATTAGGGTTTGAAATTTGTCTGAGACTTTGAAATTTTGGTAACTCTGTATTTCTCGAAAGGATTTGAAACAATTAGCAATGGGTTGGTTTAGAGCTGGGTCTAGCATCGCTAAGCTTGCTGTTAAGAGAACACTCTCACAGGGAGGAACCTACGCTGCAAGATCACGGGCCATCCCTGCCCAAAATCGTTGTTTCCACACAACTCTTTTTAAATCCAAGGCACAAGCGGCACCCATTCCTCGCCCTGTACCTCTCTCTAAGTTAACTGACAGCTTCCTAGACGGGACTAGCAGTGTCTACCTGGAAGAGCTCCAGAGGGCTTGGGAGGAAGATCCCAATAGTGTTGATGAATCATGGGACAACTTTTTCAGAAACTTTGTTGGTCAGGCAGCCACGTCGCCCGGAATTTCCGGCCAAACCATTCAAGAGAGCATGCGGTTGTTGTTGTTTGTGAGGGCTTACCAAGTTTTTGGTCACATGAAAGCCAAGTTGGACCCATTGAATTTGGAGCCGAGGGAAATTCCGGATGACTTAGACCCAGCTCTTTATGGGTTCACAGAAGCAGATCTTGATAGGGAGTTCTTCCTGGGAGTGTGGAGGATGTCTGGGTTTTTGTCTGAAAACCGTCCAGTGCAAACCCTGAGAGCAATATTGAACCGGCTTGAGCAGGCTTATTGTGGGACCATTGGCTATGAATACATGCACATTGCGAATCGCGAAAAATGTAACTGGTTGAGAGACAAGGTTGAAACGCCAACAGCAATGCAGTACAATCGGCAGCGGCGTGAGGTTATGCTTGACCGGCTCATATGGAGTTCACAGTTTGAGAACTTTTTGGCAACTAAGTGGAAAGCAGCAAAGAGATTTGGTCTAGAAGGGGGTGAGACTTTAATTCCTGGAATGAAGGAGATGTTTGACAGGGCAGCTGATCTTGGGGTTGAGAGCATTGTTATTGGGATGTCTCATAGAGGAAGGTTGAATGTTTTAGGCAACGTTGTTCGGAAACCATTACGACAGATATTTAGTGAATTCAGTGGTGGCACGAGGCCTGTGGATGAAGTTGGTCTTTACACAGGCACTGGTGATGTCAAGTATCACTTGGGTACTTCTTATGATAGGCCAACTAGGGGTGGGAAGAGACTTCACTTGTCTTTGGTTGCAAACCCAAGTCATTTAGAAGCTGTAGATCCAGTTGTTGTTGGGAAAACTAGAGCTAAGCAGTATTACTCACATGATGCGGATAGGACAAAGAATATAGGTGTTTTAATTCATGGGGATGGTAGCTTTGCGGGGCAGGGTGTTGTATATGAGACGCTTCATCTTAGTGAACTTCCAAATTACACTACTGGGGGGACTATACACATTGTGGTAAACAATCAAGTTGCCTTCACTACTGATCCTAGGGCTGGAAGATCTTCTCAATATTGTACTGATGTTGCTAAAGCGTTAAATGCCCCCATCTTTCACGTCAATGGTGATGATTTGGAAGCTGTTGTTCACGTTTGTGAACTCGCAGCAGAGTGGCGCCAGACATTCCATTCGGACGTTGTGGTCGACATAGTGTGTTACCGTAAATTTGGGCACAATGAGATTGATGAACCATCTTTCACCCAGCCCAAAATGTACAAGGTTAGCCGTACTATATTTCTGGGTCTCTACCGTCTCACTCTTGTTATACTTGGGATTGCAAGCTTTTGGTCCTTTTGAATTTCTTTCTGGCTATTGTACTTGTGCTACTTTTTTTTTTTTGCATTCTTCTTTACTCATTTTACTTTGAACTCATTTTTCCTACTATCTGTTTGTCTGTGGTTAACAAATATTTGATGTTTCTAATGGTTGCTAATAGGTCATCCGGGATCACCCCTCAGCGCTACAAATTTACGAAAAAAAACTTTTAGAATCCGGACAGGTGACTAAGGAAGACATTGATAAGTTGCACGACAAGGTCAATAAAATTCTAAATGAAGAATTCTTGGCCAGCAAAGATTATGTACCCAAAAGAAGGGACTGGCTTTCAGCTTTTTGGACAGGATACAAGTCCCCAGAACAGATTTCGCGAGTCCGAAATACTGGGTGTGTTGTTTGTATTTTCCTGTTTTAACTTCCTCTGTGCACCTGTTTCTGTTTGATTGATTGCAGTAATAGTGAAGCAATGTATAATCTCATACGATTAGTAATTCTGTTAGATTAATAGGTAGGGCATGGTATTACCTGTCCCGAAGGTATTCCGTATCCCATGTATGTGTGATATCTCTAGCAGACGGATACTTAATCCTAGTTTGAAAAGTTCCAACCAAACAGTGAATATATGGTCCCCTTGGATTCGTACTCCACTTCGATTCTTTTATGCGGAGTATGGACAAACAAACGGGACCAGTAAGGTTGATAACTTTATCTGTTTGCTCAGTTTATTAAACTGTTCTGCAGAGTCAAGCCAGAGATTTTGAAGACTGTTGGCAAAGCAATCACTACCCTTCCAGGAACTTTTACGCCTCACCGAGGAGTGAAGAAGATTTTTGGAGAGCGTGCAAAGATGATTGAAACAGGGGACGGGGTTGATTGGGCAGTTGCTGAAGCTCTTGCTTTTGCCACATTACTTGTAGAGGGAAATCATGTCAGGTTAAGCGGTCAGGATGTTGAAAGGGGTACTTTTAGTCACAGGCACTCTGTACTTCATGATCAGGAAACTGGAGAGATATACTGTCCTTTGGACCATGTTGTCATGAACCAAGATCCGGAGATGTTTACTGTCAGCAACAGGTAAGTTCTATTGTTATTTATTCTGTACTTATTGAATTCAGTTGGTTTTTTTTTGTGTGTGTGTTTGTGTGTGTGTGTCTATTTTAGCATTTCATCTCCAAAAATTTAAGATCGTTTGATGTACTATGTATGTTTGTTTGGTAGAATTAACTTGTAGGTGCTATCAATAAATAATTATGTGTCTATGTCAGTTCAACATTTGTTATTCCCATTGTGTCTACTATTATTGTTACGGTTGATAAAGCCATAAATAAGCACACGGCCGCCATGGACCTAAGCTTATAGTTGGAAGGAAACATTATATATCCTAATATTTAGCTCACTTGTGAAAATTTTGTTCCTTGTCAGTTGTTCCCTAATTCTTTTGAATTTCTGCAACAAAAATGCTAACCAGTGCGTAAGGTGATGAATTATTGTTCAATTCGGAGAGTGAATTGCAATCTGTAAACCGTGTAGCAAAAGTGCCCAGTGGGGGTGGTGGTGGTAGAAAGGAAGTTATGGGATTGAAGAGTTCCTTTATCTATATGATATATTTGACCCCAGTCCTGCATGCTATATCTTCTTCCTTCGAGATATTATTTTCCCAATACTGCTATTTATTGACCCTGAGTTCAGCCCTTCAATGTGGCATTTGGAAGTTGAGGTAGAGAACATTGTGTCCTGCTAAGGACGGCTGTGTGGCAACATTTTATGAGCTCTGACATGATACTGTTTTATTGATAAATGTTCTTTGACAAGGTTTGCCCATATTTACGAGCCGTCTTTTTCAATTGACAGCTCTCTATCTGAATTTGGTGTTCTGGGATTTGAATTGGGTTATTCGATGGAAAATCCAAATGCATTGGTAATGTGGGAAGCCCAATTTGGTGATTTTTCTAATGGAGCTCAGGTGATATTCGATCAGTTTGTGAGCAGTGGGGAGGCCAAGTGGTTGCGTCAATCTGGTCTTGTTGTCTTGCTACCTCATGGTTATGATGGCCAAGGTCCTGAACATTCAAGTGCAAGGTTGGAGCGATTCCTTCAGGTATTGCAATCTCAGTATTCATTTGTCTGTTCTGTGTACAAGGCACTTCTTTTGGTCCATTCATGAGTCTCTCTCCCCTCTTTTTCCCAATTGTGTACTTTTTATGACTTGCTTAAATACTTAATTGATTTGACATCGCCGTGCACTTACCCCTCGTTATTAGAGTGAAATTTTCAGAAGACAGTAATCCTAAATTGAATAAGTGATATATTCTCTACTAAGATTTTATGTGTGCATGCAAGCATGGTGTTAATTACCTTTCTTTTGAGTATCCTTGTGTCTGGCACTTTCTTTGGTATGGATGCTGTTTGTGTTAAGTTACCAACTCTCCCAAAAGCTTAAGCTGTTAGGAAATTGGCCAACAATGTATATCAAGCTATCTAACACCCTCCCTCACGTGCAACTCCGTCTTGCACGCGGAGATGCAAATTTTTAGAGAGAGAGCAAAACAGAGTACGAATCAGAGAAACAGAATGCAAACGGAGAACAAATGCAAACATAGAGACTTGAACCCAATACCTCACGCAGCCAGAGCTCCTCTGATGCCATGTTAAGTTACCAACTCTCCCAAAAGCTTAAGCTATTAGGAAATGAACCCAACAATGTATATCAAGCTATCTAACAGTTTGATCATTGATTTGTGTTTTGTTTTGAATCCTTTTGCAGTAATGAGATTCTGTCTTTGATTTCAGATGAGTGATGATAATCCTTATGTAATACCAGAGATGGATCCAACACTTAGAAAGCAAATCCAAGAATGCAATTGGCAAGTTGTGAATGTGACAACTCCTGCTAATTATTTCCATGTGCTCCGGCGTCAAGTGAGTGCAGCTAATTTAATTACAAATGTCTTCTACAGCATATTGGTGAATTCTTTTTCAGTAATTTTTGGTGTGGCGTCGTTCTTAGGTCCTTTGTCTTTATTCCAGATTCATAGGGAATTCCGTAAACCTCTCATTGTGATGGCTCCAAAGAACTTGCTTCGACACAAGGAGTGCAAATCAAATCTGTCTGAATTTGATGATGTCCAAGGCCACGCAGGTTTTGACAAGCAGGGCACCAGATTTAAGCGTCTTATAAAGGATCAGAATGACCACTCAGATCTTGAAGAGAGCATCAGACGTCTAGTTCTTTGTTCCGGAAAGGTGTGTTGCATACTTTTCATTGGTGTTTTTTTTTTTAATTTTCCCAATACATTTTCTTTAGTATTTCCAAGAAACATGAATGTTACTGCACACCCATTTAAGTGTTCCTTAAACTCATCTGAGCGATACATTCATAGTGATGTGTTGTAGTATACATGCGCATGGTGAATTGTGATATTATCTACTCTGTTTCTTTCAGGATTCTGAGGATAATTATTAATATGGTTGGTTTTCATTTCCGTTGGTTCTTTTGCTTGTACAAAGTGCTGTCTGAATCACTTTTGTATACCATTTTGCAGGTTTACTATGAGCTTGATGAGCAGAGGAGGAAAGTTGATGGCAAGGACGTCGCAATATGTCGGGTGGAACAGCTTTGCCCCTTCCCGTATGACCTCATCCAGCGTGAGCTGAAGCGATATCCAAGTAAGTATTCCAAACTTGTAACCGAGAAAGTTACTTTACAGGAACAAGGATCCTACCTTGTTTGCCTTTTTCTCCGTGGATTAAACGAAATGAGAAGCCAACTCTTCCAGAGCACTGGTCTAATGCTGACATTTACACACTGCCTTTTAGATTTAGTTAAATACTTAAATCACACACTTTTGAGTCCCCATGTCGAGCAGCATTTGCCCATGTTGAAACCGGAAGTTGTGTGTTTCTTTCCACAGTTTACATAGTGAATTTTGTGTGAAGCGAGATACTCTCTGTTAATTATGATGCCAACACCCAGATTCCGGTTGGTAAAATGAAAAAAGAGACCTGAAAGATAACAGTCTGTTTGCAACAAAATCTTCCTTTTGGCTTAATTGCCCAGACACAACTTACAAAGCTGAAGTTATAAACCTCTTACAAAAATTCAGTATAAACAAAAAATTAATTCAAAAATGTCAAATGGTCAAAGAGTTAAGACAAAGCTAGCTAATTTTTCGCATTTTTTCGTTTACTTTTTTATAGTTTCTGTTCACTTGTCAAATGTGTCTATGCTAAATGTATTCAGAAAGTAAAAAAGTAAGTTAGTGTGTCAAAAATTAGTTGACTAAAGATGGAAAAATACGCACCCCTGTATAACTTTTTTTTTTCCCTCAATGACTCATCCCCAAAAACATAACCAAACACAACCAGAGATCTTTACGTCCTATGGCTTATGCTTCTCACCGGTAACCTTTTTAGCATGAGTTTGGCTGCTACTATCACCTCATAATTCCCGTGAACTCCACACTCATAGAAAATTCTTTAGAATTGGTAAATCTTCCCTCTTTAATTAGTTTTGCGCTTTGACAATGTCATCTTCCCTCTTTAATTAGTTTTGCGCTTTAAAAATGGCTATACTTGAACAGCCTTATTTGCTATGTGGGTAAGTCTCATTCCATTTTTGTTGTGATTCTTTTAGATGCCGAGGTGGTCTGGTGCCAGGAAGAGCCAATGAACATGGGCGCCTATCAGTACATAGCACCACGCCTTGGCACCGCAATGAAAGCACTTGGCAAGGGTGGAATGGACGATGTGAAATACGTTGGACGTGCTCCTTCCGCTGCCACAGCCACTGGGTTCGTTCAACACCACGTGAATGAGCAGACCGGACTGGTTAAGAAAGCCTTGCAGCCCGAACCCATCAATTATCCTTACTAAGCCCCTTCCACACTGACCAAAACCAGTTTTTTTGATATACTGAGTAGTGGATGGAAGATTGTGCGCAATTCAGAAATTTTCCGGTGGAAAGTCTTTTCCTTTTCCTTGTATGGATTTTGACTGTGTTCGATTCTGTCTTTGTTTGTTCTGGCCAGCTGAGAATTGGTGCTTTACCGTTATTACATGATATGATAAAATAAATTTGAGGAGATTC
Organism: Gaultheria prostrata; assembly: GCA_036023075.1. Taxonomy (NCBI): domain Eukaryota; kingdom Viridiplantae; phylum Streptophyta; class Magnoliopsida; order Ericales; family Ericaceae; genus Gaultheria; species Gaultheria prostrata. The sequence continues at coordinate 54,128 of JAXBDA010001081.1, read as the reverse complement.
ATTTAGTAGATTTTTTACTGAGATATATCTAGGCTCTATTGTAGCCCGGTGAGCCGTATTTGGTTGTGCTCTATACTTTGAACCCAGTTAACATATTTTCAACTTTTATGTATTAAATTTAGAATGGTCTCTTTAAATTCAAAATCACCAATTTTGTGAAAAGTAAATGTATAAACTAAAAGTTTAAGCAAGTTAGATCATTAAATTTTCATCCTCTATGTATGGAAGAGATGCTCCATTTTTCTCTTATACGGTACTCTGTATTCGGAGAATCAAATGTCGTCCTCTCAAATAGATTGAGAGTCGTAAAGTATGAATTGGCGGAGGTGTTTAAGAAATAAAATTATGGAGTATGGATTGGAGATGCCCTAACAATGAGTGAACTCCGTCCGCTCAACTGGAGATAAGTCTATTGAATTCTTCAACCTGGTGTAAAAAGTTAAATGAAGTTTGCTAATGAAAATTGGGTTAGTAATTGATAGCCTAATCTCTAATCCGGATCTTGATAACTATAAGTAGTCTCCAACGCTCGTCTCCCCCTATTTGGCATTTTTTTAAATTTTCATAATTATGTGTGTGGCTAGCATACGTGCACTTTGTTAGATAGGTCCTCCATACGTGTCAAAGTGGGTCATGTGTTGTATTGTTTTCTTGTATATTCTAGAAGGTGCTAAGAGGAATATAAAAATGTAAAACAGTGTGCACATTATGTGTGTGGATAGCAAGAAAAGAAACATCTTTTGAGAGAGAGAGAGAGAGAGAGAGAAAATGGTGAGTGAACTAGAGAGAGTTGAGTGTGAGAGTATTTCTCCTCCTTGTAAATCTCTTGTTCATCGTAGTGAAAAACTCTTCCGTGGAGGTAGACATTTGACGTCGAACCGCGTAAATCTTTTTGTGTTTGCTTCTGTGCTCGATTTTGAAGTGCGTGTATGCATTGGGGTGTTGTTCAATCGACCTCTACACACTTAGACTAATTTTTGGGGGACCAAAAATCCACCGTCCAGTAACTGAAGCCCTACTTAAAACTGTAACAAATACCCGTATGAACTGACCTCAAACTAGTTGGATAACACTGACCTCAAACTAGTTGGATAACACTTATACACCTATTTGGCAACTTGCAGATTCTACCTTGGGAATTTGAAAGTTAGAATGTGACTTTTTGGTTGTAAATCCCAGTTTTAGATGTAGAAACGTTGACAATTTCACCTAGACTGACTCTCACTTTGAAAATTGAGAACATAGAATTTTGTCCACACCTTCTTTGGTCCGTGAGCTATCAAATCACACCCATAAGCATATTGAGAAAAATGTTGGTTTGTGGCCCTACATTTCCTTTAAATTTGATGACTTTTCAACCTTATTATAATTACCCTTTTTTTTCCCCCCTTTTTTGGTTGCCCAAATGTCATAATGACCTCGGAAAAGTGTCACATAATTATGTACAACAATTATTTTTCTTGGTGTACTTGACTGGAGCTTGTGAGACTTGGTCCAAGTAAAAAAGACCAAAGAAAATGATGTCAATGGGGGCACTGGATTTGCGCAGAGATTTGAGGAATTAGTTCTGTTGGTTAGCTTATGTCCACCGCATCTCCGCGCTAGTTAACTGGAATCTACCCGCCACCTACTTCACCAATTCTTCGCTCATCTTTTCCCCCCTTTTAAATCCAAAATTGCTTCCCTCCGAGGTTGGGTTTGAACCGATTGTGTCTAATTTTAAGCATTAAATAGTGGACGGTCGAGTTGGTTCTTTAGGATTGGTGTGCACAGGTTGATCCGGATACACTATTATATAAAAAAAAATTCTAAGCATTAGATGGGTATGAGCCGAATCTTTGAGCAATTTTTGGGTGCTGGGTAGGCACACGTGGCCTTGGCCGAGCAGCCATCTCTGCCGTCCAAAACATTTTGGACGGCCTGGATTTTAAAAAAGAAAAAGAGGAGAGAGGGGAGAGAGAAGGAAGAAATCTAGGCCGTCCAAAAAACTTTTGGACGGTCGGGATGGGTGCTCGGGTGCGGTCACGCGGTGCCCACCCAGCACGCCAAATTTTTTCCGAATCTTTAGAATCTGCCCGGGCTTTTGTTTGAAATTACTAACTTAAACTTCATATTTGAACCGGATGGAAGTGGGAATTTAATTTTGTTCTCCTTCCACCTTTTCTCCTATTGGTTGAAATGTGTGAGTCTCACCATAAAGTGATGTCATACTTATCAAAAAGTGTATTGTAGAGGTAAGCATGACATCACTAAATAGTGAGACCCATACCAATTCAACCAATAAGAAGGAGAGTTTTGTTCACCCTCTTTTAAGAAAGGCGAACAAAATTACACTCAGTTGGGGGGAATGACAACGGTCTCAGTTGAGAGAACCAAATCCTTTGTTCCAGGAGGTTTTGGGTCATTGGATCACACGTAAATTTTTAAAATACAAAAATAAATTTCACAATCCAATGGCCCAAACCCCTCAAAACACAGAGGAAGGAGGGTTTTGGAAGAGGGGATTTGGCACCTCAGTTGAGACCTGCTACAAGTCAGTAACACTTTACTGTTTGTCACTGATACACCGACTATTTGTCTGTCAAACTAATGAGTTTGATTTGTGCTCAGTTAGTTAAATTTTTTGAACTGGGTTGAAAAAATTTACTGACTTCTACAAAGATTCAACATATGGTGTGCGGATCAAGATTTGAGATTTAGAGATTTCCTACATTCGAATCTTAAATTGGTTTCATTGTTGCGGGTTCATTTTATTCTCCGTAATTTAGTCAAAATACACGTAACAAGTTGGTCCGGACATTTTTGAGTTACGTAGTAAAACGAACACTCGTGCCACTATAAATCTATCACCACTTTTTTACACTCGGGTGTTTCGTTTTCACCAATCAAATTTTCTATGCTTCTCTTGCACGTTCCCAAAACAGCAAACCCTCCGAGTCCAAATCTCCATAAACTGCGAGTCTGTATTCTTGTCTTCTTCCATTGTTGAGTTGAGTTCTCTTAAGTTAGGGCTATGGCTATGAATTCAAGAACGAGCACAGAGTATTTAATCCCAAAGAAATGGCAAGAAATGGAGATAAGCCCTGAGAAACCCAACAAGATTCCAACTGAAAACAATTTCAGGAGCAACAACAAGCTTAAGTCTGTCTCTGTTCTATACTACATCTCCAGAAATGGCCACCTCGATCATCCTCATTTGATGGAGGTTCCTCTCTCTTCTTCCCACGGACTCTATCTCAGAGGTAATATATAGGAGTATAAGCCACACACATAAATTGATTTATATGTATATATGTAGGAAATGAATCTCTTTGCTACAATCAATGGTTCGGATTTGCTAATCAACCGATTAGAGTCGATTAGAAAATCTGAACCGATGCTTATACTAATGTACTGTATAGATGAGAACTGTCTCGTTCAGTCTAAATGTTGGATTAGAGAGGATCCGGACCATAAATGTATGTCAGATTTATATTTGTTTGTGTGTGTGTGTGAAGCGTAAGGCTTCAAATAATTTTCGAGTTCTCTGTTTTTCAGATGTGATGAACAGATTAAACTTTCTCAGAGGTAAAGGCATGGCGAACATGTATTCATGGTCTTCAAAAAGGTAAATTCTGAATTCTTTTTGGTCACCTGTAAAACAGAGGAATAAGGAAGAATTTTTTTTTTGGATGTTTTTCTTTTTATTGCTAACTTGGCTTCGGAAGTTATTTATTTATGCCTCTTCCTTATAGTTATTTATTAGGAATCGGAACCCTGTCGTGTGTCCATCTGAGTATCGGACGTTTGGAAACCCTGTGTACCCGTAAGAGTTCTTCCGTGAATCTGAATTTCTGAACCATTGATTGCTATTTGACATTTTGGCAGATTAACAAAGCATACATTTTGGTCCGGCAATGTACTCGTGTGTTCATTTTTATGGTGGGTACGGTTAGAGCACTCTGATTTGAATTGGGAATTGTTGGCTGTTTTGCACTTAAGGTGTTCGAAGAATTGCCAAAGTAATCCCCACAATTTTGAATCAAGCTTGACGGGTTTCAGTTGCAAATTCTAATTAGCCACCAAAAGGAATTTTGATTTGTTTGTTGAACAATCCATCCCTTTCATGGTCTAAAATTGTTTTGAGTTTTCTTGAAGTTACAGTAGTTTCGGAGGACCGTGTTATGCAGTTTTGAAGCTAATTTATACCTGTATCACCCAGGAAAACTGAGCAAGATTCAAGGCTGTTCCTGAACTTTATAGAATGAAGCCATTACAAGCCCATGAAGCCAATGTTTAGGCTCCCAAACTTGGTTAAATTAGGACCTAAAAAGTACTTTGGTACTCATATTAGAAGTCCAATTGAATTTTATTTCATGATCTTTTACGAACTGCAGAAGCAGAATAGACAGATCTGTAACTTTCTATCTACTCATAACTCTATAAAGGGCGGCATTTCCGTCCAATAGCATTTTGAACGGTCCATAATTGTTAAAAAAATCCGACCAGTAAGAGTTTAAACAAATATGAATCATTGATTGTCGAGGTACGCAACTGTTATGAGATGAAACTGCTTACTGCAGTACGGGTTTGTGCGGGTTTCAGGAACCCATTGTTATCCTTCTCAATGTTCTGTTTAATGTTCCCCTTTCTGTTGATTTATTAGACACATTTGTAACCATTTACTCTCTCTTAGTTCTTAGTATTCTGTTGTGTGTTTGTTTAGTTTCTTTGAGTAGATCAATGCGTCTTGTTCTTGCATAATTCTAACAATGCAGTAATGAGACTACAATGGTGAATTCAGGAGCTACAGAAACGGATTCGTGTGGCACGATTTATCAGAGAACGACTTAATTCCTCCGACGCAAGGAACCGAATACGTCCTCAAAGGATCGGAGCTTCTTCGGAGCTCTTTAAGCTTCAGGTACCCTATCAAAACGGGATCATCGGAAATCGTACCGGGAACAAAATTCTCCGGCGACAATAGCAATTTTCCGGCGACTATCAAGAGAAGAAATCAGTCGTGGGGTTCGTTCGACGAATCGCAAGAGTACAGAGTCTACAGCGGAGAACTCTCCGTAAAGTCCGCCGCAGCCGACGCTTCAACGCAAACCGGCGATGATCGGAGACTAAGAAGAGGAGGTGAAGAGTGCGTAGAAACGACTACGGAGTTGAGCAGGGGAGAAACGACGCCGTCTTCGATTTCTAGTTCGGATGTTTTTCTGGGGTGTGTGAGTGGATCTGGAGCCGTTGATGTTTCTGGTGAGATTCGAGATCGGACGGGTAGTAAAGAGCATCATAGTGGGAGAATGAAGGCGTCGCGGGTTTTAATGCAGTTGGTTAGTTGTCCGTGGCGGTCAAAGACTCAAGGGTAGCGATCTAGGTCACATAATTCTCTAGCGGTTACGCTTTGGTTAATGTTTTTTGTTTTCATTATATTCGTGGTTTTCATGAATTTTAATGGTTTTGAAATTTTCTTGTATGTTCATGATTTCGCTCACGCACATACACGCATAGTATGTGATTTAGGTTGCGAACAAGGATGGATTATCTGATTTTCTCGAAGGAGGAGGCTCCTCATCTACAAATTTCTATAGAGGGAAATGGTTAAAATTTTCTTGTATATATATATGCTCACGATTTCGTTCACATACATACACGCGTATTATGTGACTTATGTTGTGAATGAGGAGGCTCCTCATCTGCAAATTTCTATAGAGGGAAATGGTAATTTGGACGAAAAATTAATTTTGTAGATTCTTGAAGCATCTTGTACACAAATTTCAAAAATAGAGCTTAGTTATGAAAAAAAATGATACTATTTTTTTTTTTTTACGATGAGAAGGGTTATTATTATTATTAATTATTTTCATCGTAGATAAAAAAGTGTTAGTTGTAGTAGTAAAATTTGAATCTAGATCTTGTACATGGAAAAACGTGGCATCTACCATTGAATTATCACTTCACTTGCTTGGAAATGAGACTTAAATAGGTCTCAATTGTAACCTGGGAGTTGCGGTGTTACAAGGAGCCAAACGAGCCAAGAAATGAATTATGCGCGTTTGATTTGAAAATTCAACGAGATTCAAACGTAGGTTGAAGTTTAGTTTGTTTCTCAGGCGAGTCAATTTTAAGTCAGAGCCACGATCTATTTGAATTTATTTGAAATATAATAAATTGAATAAGCTGAGTAGTAACTTGGTTAAGGAAGCTTGATTTCAAAATTTAACAAGGTTAATGTTCAAGTTTGTTTAATTTACGTAACAAATGAATCTCAAATGCGATAAAAAAAAAGGGATCTCAAATCAACTTTTAACGGGTCAAACACGAGTTCGAATTCGAGCAATTTAATTCATTTGTCAGCCATATGGGAGGAACTTATTGGTGATTTTCTTTGAATTTTTGCCACAAAGGTCTCCTTTACAAATAATGTAATAAAGAAAACTCTCATAACATACACTAGCGTAATTACCCCAAATTTGACAGGAAAAGTTTTCCAGTTATTTTCTAAAAACATTTTATCCAATTTTTCCAAACCAAAAAAGGGGATTTTATTTACTTCTCGTACTTATTTATTTTGAGGGTTGGCTTCACCATTGTTTGAGGGGTCCAAGTAAACTCCCTGGGTTCAAGAAATGCACTAAAATTTTAAATTTTATACATATAATTTTATATGTCGAATACCATTTTTCCCAAATTTAATATTTTCTGCATTGAACCATTTGTATTGAAGCCAAAAAAATAAAAAAACGAAATTTCACTTGTATTTGAGAGTATGTAGACAATACATAAAAAAAAAAAAAAACCCAAGACCAATAAATTTTCAACCAAAATAAATACTAGTTTTACATTATATAATATTTTGTATAGAAAAGTTTTCTAATCATTTTTGCAACTGTTAAACTGAAATCGTGGAGTCGCCCTGCATATGTTTCTCTTTCTCTATCTAACTAAACCGAGAGAAATAATCATTTTACGAAAAAATTTCTTGATGTTTTTTCTTCTTCTTTGATTTTCTCTCTCTCACTGTTCATATCGTAATATTAGCGTCATTGCTTACCTGACCTTCATGTATCATTTTTTTTTTTTGGGTACATCGGAAATCTGAAAAACAAGGAAACGGAAATACAAGGAACATACAACATACAACCAAAATCGAAGAACAGCAACGCAACAATCAACCCGAGTCCATCCAAGACCGGGTTCCAGAGAAGGGAGATCTGCATCAAACTTCCACCGCCGGCGGGGTCTTACCTACTACCGTCACCGCCGTTGCTCCGCTGCTGCCAAACCCGTCTGCCGCTGCCTTCAAAGAAAGCCATGGAAGCCGGGCGTTGCTGTATATAATTCAAAAGTAATGACAAATCCATTGAACATGAACCAAAAAAAACAATAATTTAGCGCATGACGTGTCAGTGTATAAGATTGTTCAGGTTAGTTTACGCATATTTTGAATAATTTTTGGAGATTCAATTTGACCGTATACTAAGGGAGTTTGACCAAAGGTATATAGCGTGTTCGTCATTGAAACCAAACCGTTTATTTTCTGCTTGAAAAGTAATTTATTTATTTATTTGGTGTGAAAACAACGGTTTTTCTCGTGCATATTGTCCAGGCCATATTAATTAGGATTAAGGTCAATGTCTTTTTGTATAAGAACTTTGAAGCAATATCCAATCAAAGCTAACTGAGCCAAACCCATACGGTATTTGTCTACTTAAGCTTAATTATTTAGCTTAAAACATGATTAGCAACTGTAATTGAAAATGAGGGATCAAAAGCTCCAACCATCAAGAATATATATGGCGACTTTTTTTTATCTTGTGCAGCATTAATATACTGCGTTCTACAAAACTGACTTAAACTCAAAACTGACTTATTGCGTTTTACGAGATATGTCTCTCTCTCACAACACATAACCTCAAGAAGCTAATTTAAACCAGTTCTACTGACTTGTGTCTAAGTCAATTTGTAAAACGGGGCCTGAATATTTGTAAAGAATTACTCTAATTACGTGGATTGTTTTTGATGATGAAGTCAGCAATGACCCATAATGTTAGGGGCCATTTTTTTGTTTTGTTTATGGTCGGCAAAGAAGTCAATTTTAACACCATTAGTTTAGTCATGAAACTCATGTTACCTGAGGTTAGACTTTTTAATTTCCAAACTTCATAGAAGTCCAAGCAAGCCTAGAAGGTTAGAATAGTCATTTTCCACAAATTGGAAGAAAACTCGCTTATTCATTCAAAAAAATTGATTTTAGCACTTTCCAAAATTATTTTGGGGAGTGCCAAGATTAATTTAGAGAGTGGCAAAATCAAATTCATACAGTGATTGATTTTGACATTCCCTTTTGCAGTGCTAAAATCACATTGGTGACTCTATCTTCTTTCTCTCTCTAGGTTTAGATTTCGTTTAGGGTTTACTCGGGGTGGCTGGGGCTGCCCCAGCCACCACCCCCACCTCCCCCCTCCTCTCTCTCCGGCTCCCCTACTTGTAGAACCCTTTTCCCTCCCTCCTTAGCCACCAGATCCAATCTCTGCCCGGCCTGCATAACCTTTAGCCATTGTTGTTTCGATCTCCTTCCAGCGCTCATTGTCATCATCTTCTTCTCGTTTCGGGTGGTGAATGTGTCTGGTGTGTTGATAGAGTTGTAGGGATGGGGTTTTGGTATGTTTCTCCCAAGAAGAGCTTTGGATCTAGCTCCCTGCTACAACCTCTACCCACAAATGCAACCGGTTCTGTCTTAGCCGGCGTTTGGTTCCGGTGTATGGGCAAAGTTTGGGGGCTAATTAAGACTCAATGTCGAATAAAGCAATCACTTCCGGTACGGCGGTTTTTTGTTTAGTTTTTATTTTACTGTTTTGTTGTACTTCTCAGTTGGAGTCTTTCTATTCTCTAATCTTTGTGGAATCTTTGCAACCCTGTGCGGGTATTTCTTCTATGTACTCAGTGTATTCCCATCCAAACTACATGGATAACCCGATTATCGAGGGTTTTTACCCTTCGATGGGCTCTGATTTGGGGTTTGTAGCCCTTCGGGCAGTTTTTGAGTAATAAAAAATTCTGAGTTCGATGAAGAAAAAAGTTCCAAAATCACTTCCCAATGTGATACAGTAAATGATGTCAAACTGTACGTATGGTATAGTGATCAAAAAAAAAAAAAAAACTGTACGTATGGTATCAAATGTTGACTTCGCTTGTAAGAAAGTAATGTTCTGTATGGCTGTATCCATACCACGAAAAAAACATCTATCACAAAGGTTGTTAGATTATGATGTTTGATTATTGACTTACAAAACTTAATTAAGTTAGAGATACGTTGGTGTAATTTTTTATAAGTTAAAATAACAATTCAGACTGTTTGAGAAATAAATTATAAAATTATTTTTTATCAACTAAATATCTAGTTTAATTAATCTTAATCATTCTATATAAATACTCTTGAATTAAGTGATTTCTGTAAAGCACATTTTTACAAATTTCAAATTTTAAAAATGTTACAAATTGGAGCCTAAAATTAGCTTACAATATTGATCCGAACGTTGACAAGGGACTAATTATTGGGTATTCTCAGAGTACTATGTGGCATTGCTATGTGGTACTCTCCTGAAATAAAAGATCGTCACCACACTATGTGAGTCACTCATTAATATCTTCCAACTATCTAACAAAATTACAAAATTGAATGAAAATTGTCCGTCCCGGATAATGTGTCGCTACATAAATGGTTTGAAATACTACCAAGTAAGCAACGCCACATGGTACTCTGAGATTGCTAAATAATTACTCTTGACAAGGATACTTTAACTAATTAATCTCCTGACAAGATACTTTAACTAATTAATGTCTCGAAAAAGTCCAAAAACCTTTGGCTCAATAGCATCAGGATTGTACTTTTTTTTTTTGATCAACCATCAGGATTGTACTTTTTTTTTTTGATCAACCATCAGGATTGTACTTAGGCTCGAGAAGAAATGAGGTTAAAGGTTCAATCCATCTTCTAAAGTGTTAATCTAACTATTCTAACAATATTGACTTTTCGCCAATGAAAAAAGGAAAATTGAATGCTAAAAATAGTAAAATGGTAATGTGGAGAGAAAAACTTGGGGTGAAAATAGGGTACGGCTGACGTGGTGTTCGAGCGCGCATCTCGATCGTCCAAAAGTGTTTTGGACAGTCCAGATTTCTCCCTTCCTCTCTCCTCTCTCTCTCTCTCTAAAATTCAGTACGCCCAAAGCACTTTTAGATGCCCAAGATACACTCTAAATACCGTCACATGTTACCCTGCTAGCACCCAATTTTTTCTCCAAAGTGGAACGTGGCGTGAGAAATCTTCTAGATGAGTGACGCTTCGAAAGACTGGACTCGCTCCGTGGCTCGCCAGTCACGACTCACGACTCGTCTCTGTTTGTTGGCGCTAAAGCCACTGCAGTCAAGCTTACGTGGTCCATGACGGCTCTCTAAATTCACACATTCGTTTTTGACTCAGTACAACCAAATTACACTTTTAGCCCCCATGACACTAGCCATGACCTCACTTCATTGTCACCAAAAAAAGTCAAACTCAACAAAGTAAAAGAATCACCCACATCTCCCATCAACCCTATCAGTGCCGAACGGGTACCATGTGGTATCTGCGCGCGCGATCTCAGTCGTCCATTTCGGTTTTGGACGGTCCGGATTTTGGAGAGAGAGACAGGGGAGAAAGAGGAGGAGAGAGAGGGTTTCGATCTCGGCCGTCCAATATACTTTTGGACGATCCGGATGCAATATTCGGGTACCACATAGACTCAGCCACGTGATACCCATTCGGTACCCAAATTTTTTTCCTATAAATATGACCTAACTCTTAACACAAGTCTACACCAAAAACATCTCCTAGCCAAACCAATATTCCAATTCCACACTATATTAAATGATGAAGAGAGGTAGAGAAGGAGATGTTGATACCCTAACAACTATGGCCAACTACTTAGTGCTCCTCTCCCGCGGCGGCGGAGACTGCTTCCGGTCTACCGCCACGAGAGAGCCGAGCCGAGTCTTTGAGTGCAAGACGTGTAACCGGCGGTTCCCGTCGTTCCAAGCGCTCGGCGGGCACTGTGCCAGCCACAAGCGGGCGAGGGTTATGGGAGGGGAGCTGAGCCACCACGTCGAGTCGCCGGAAAAGCCTAAAGCCCACGAGTGCCCGATATGCGGGGCGGAGTTCGCGCTAGGGCAGGCTTTGGGTGGTCACATGCGGCGGCACAGGGTGGCTGCAGATGAGGTACGACCGACGGAGCTCAGCCTGTCGCCGCCGCGAGTGACGGTGGTCAAGAAGTCGAGTAGTAATGGGAGGGTTCTGTGGTTGGATTTGAATTTGAGTCCTGGGGAAAATGGTTTGGAGTTTCAGATTGAGAAGGTGGCTCCTCCTTTGCTTCATTGTTATTTATGATGGATCAGGATTACTTAATTTATTTATTGTTTCTTCTGAATAGATATATAAAAAACAGATGTTTTTTTTTCATGCTTCATTTAGGTTTTAATTGGAATTTATTCATTTGTTAATGGTTAATAAGAATCTCAACACATGAGAGTGTTCTTTAATTTGTTTTATTTTGTACATGTATCAAGTAATATTACTAATTCAGTACAATTTTTTTTTTCCAACGATGGTATTTGGATCTTACAATTAGTGTGATCTTGAGGCCTCATCGAGATTTAGAACTTGATTTTTAATGTATATGTTAATTAAAGGATTTTAGCAAATAATTGATGAAAATTAACCCCAATTTTGCACTTCTATTGGATATAGATATCTATATATATTTATCTATGTACTTGGAAAATAAAATAGTATAAGATGTGCATCTTGTGTAAATTTAAAAAATATCGAAATATAGGTAAATATGTGAAAAGGCTGGGTATGAGTTCATTAACTCCATGTATATCGAAAAAACGATGAGGTGTCCTACGTTTTTTATCATCAAAATCTGTTATTTTATAAGATGGTACTTTGAACTTAATTCAATATTTATATCATTAATCGCCCAATTGAGACACATTTTTGAGGTAATTTGAACTAGAAACTTAATGAAATAACCTTTCGAAAGATTTAAGAGGTATACAAATCTTTTCTAGCAAAAGAGTCTACCAGTGTTAAAATAAGTGGGTATTTTCCAAATATGATATATTTAAGTATCTCTTTTGTCTATTTTAGTCGAGATGTATATAAAATAAAATAATTTGGCCAAAGTATAAAAAAATTAACTATAAACACGTTTAACCGTCACCTTTTATATTGGAAATCTCATGGAAAGAAAAAAGGAAGAGAAGGTTTAATAGTCTTCATATTTTAATTACCTCGAATTTTTTTTTCTTGTAAAAATTGCCATTGTAAAAACAAACTAACATACCCAAGGAAAAAAGGGGCCAATCGCAAGACTCCAACACTGGCATATTAACATACCCAAGGAAAAAGCTTTTCAACCGGGCAAACATCTCTTGTCATATCAGCACAACGTTAATTATTTATTGTATACCCAACACATATACACTACATAATTGGGGTCCTATTTTGGGCCAAATTTTTTTATAGTTTGCCATTTGTGGCGAGACTAGATTAAGGGCCGGATTGATAAGAGTAAATTATTATTTGTCCTTTTTAATACTCCCTCCGTTCCAAATTCTTGTACCATGTCACTATTTGGGACTTTTACAAAAATTGTCCATATCTTTTGATCTATAATGAATTTTGTATACAATATGGATCTTGTTTGATAGATCACAATCAACTTTATTAAACACATATTTCAAAATTATAAAAAATATTATAAATTGTGAAATATAGATAATTGTTCGAAGAAAATCAAAAAGTAAAAATGACAAACAATGTGGGACGGAGGGAGTATCACATATGGAGATTAAATCCTCTATTAGTCTCAAAAAGTTGGTCAATTGTGGAAAACGTGTAATTTTTAGATACTCCAAAAGAATAGTACTTTGCACATCTTCTCTTAGTAATCTAATTTTTTGGAAAATGGGTTGGTGTTTCAGATTGAGAAGGTGCCTCCTCCTTTGCTTCATTGTTATTTAAGATGGATCAGGATTAATTAATTAATTAATTTTTTCTTCTGAATATATATATCAAAAACAGATGTTTTTTGGATGTTTCATTTAGGTTTTAATTGGAATTTATTCATTTGTTTATGGTTAATAAGAATCTCAACACATGAGAGTGTTCGTTAATTTGTTTTACTTTGTACATGTGTCAAGTAATATGAAATGCATTTGTTTCCAACGATGGTGTTTGGAACTTACAATTAGAGTGATCTTGAGGCCTCATCATGATTCAAAACATGATTTTTAATGTATATGTTAATTAGGATCTTAGTCAATTATTGATATGAAGGTAACATTTAAAATTAGCCCATTGGGTTGACACGAAGAACAGTTCTTGGCTGTTGGCCAATAAGAATGTATCTTTGACTGGCAAGAATACATTCCTACTGGTCAAAAAATGTCATATATATTGGCCTCACTACTTCATGGATTGGCTAATGCTGACGATATTTATATCCATATATTTTTATCTATGTACTTGCAAAATAAAATATATGATGTGCATCTTGTGTAAAATTCAGAAATTTCAAAATATAGGTAAATAAGTGAAAAGGTTGTGTTATATAAAAAAAGTGATGCGGTGTGGAGTTTTTACGACCAATTATACCTTGGGCATCAACAATGAGCTCTCAAAATGGCTCCAAGGTAAGACTTCTAAAATTTAGCAAGTCATTTGATCAATTGTGGTTTGCAATGGGCTCTCAATACAAGTTCTTAAGGGTAGCTTCTAAGCATGGCTCCTAACCCCTTAGCTAAATTTAGGTAGTCTTGTGTAATAGTTAGTTCCAAGTGGGACCCAAACCCTTTCAATTTTTGTTTTAATATGGAATTTTCAAAAGATAAAAGATTTTGTTTGAAAAATTTACGGGACCCACACTTTTTTGAAATTTTTTTGTCCCACAAAATAGAGAATGTTTTTGCTAGCCCATTGAGTGCACATATGCTCTCCAAATTTAGCACAAAAATGTCTCAGTACCAGGAAAACATACACAGAATTACCCAGAAATTGAAAATCAGTGGCCCGAGTGAATCTGGACCATTGATTTTTAAATTTTGGATCAATTCTGTGTATTTTTTCTGGGTATGTAGTTGTGCTCGATTTAGCAAGCTCTATGAGTGAAAAATGTACCCCAATTTTGCTTATGTGAACACTTTAAAGTCAACTTAAAAACTATATTTAGAGAGCTCATTGTGGATACCTTGTATGTAAAAGAGATCAATAAAACATATAACTCCCAACAACTAAGATTAAAGTACCATGGTTGATGATCTATGGATGGATTCTCATGGCCATTCTTTTTTCCTTTTTTTTTTTTTGGTAATTCGGAAATACTCATGGCCATTCACACATGAGTGAGCTTGCCCAAAGAATTCTCACGACTATTGATGGAGTAGTTGGATGTGAAGACCCGCGACATGGAGCCTTTTGACGGAGTATGTTGGATGGCTCTCCATCGGTCATTAATGAAGTGAACAAGTCTAGTCTAGCTTGGAAACGGTGTTGGAGAGTAGTAACAGGTTAGAATCAAGGAGTTTGAATATGATCAGCGGCTCCAGGTTCAATGAATGAAGTTAAAATGTACGGTTCACATATGAGGATGAGATTGTTTGGACAAGCGAGAATACTAGGGGGTGTTCCGCTAAGGGTGACTTATCTACTACGAAAACGGGTAATTTTTAAATAAAATAATAAAGTACTTTGCATGTCTTCTCTTAGTAGTCTAACATTTGCGTGGTAATAGCTATTCTTCTTTTCTTCATCCAACGGTAAAATATATTCCCATCATATTAATCTCTTCTTTATTCCACTATTACCAAACACGATACAACCAATGATGAAGCTAGGAAGTGGCTAGTAGGGGCTATCGCCTCTGCTACGATATGAAAAAATCCTACTATTACATTGAAAAATTATATATATCATCAAATTACATAACCCCGCCATTCCTCCAAATATATAGTCTGCCTCCACTATACAAAAATCCTGGCTCCGTCCCTGGATACAACTAACCCCATCATTCATATAACCTCATCAAATATCCCGTGGACCACACTTGTCAATTTGTCACCATCTTTAGTTCCATCCTATCTGATCCTTTGTAAAAATAATCTGACACTCAAATATACCAAATGGTTTTAAGTTCATTCGACGTATATTGGACCCAAGTGATGTGGTATGCACTTAGCAGATTCTCCTTGACGAATTATACCTTATGCATTCGCGGTTGGATTAATACATCGTACAAACATCCAACAATAAAATTTGAATGCAAAACTTGCTTCTTGTTCTTTCTGTTTTCCTTGGAAAAAGAGGAAAAAAAGAAGCTGCTATTTGAAAATGGATCCAGAAGTCGTAAGGTTTTATTACGGGCCGGTCCACAAAACAAATATTTATTACCATTAAGGTCAATCACTCTTTTTAATTACGATTAAGGTCAATCACTATTTTTTTGGGGTTTAGGTTTATGGTGCACTTTCCTATATAGGGTACCCTAGGGTTTTAGACACTTTCATAGGGTACCCTAGAGTTTAGGTTTAGGGTGCACTTTCCTATTATAGGGTTTTAGTGGTTTATGCACTTTCATAGGGTACCCTAGAGTTTAGGTTTAGGGTGCACTTTTCTATTATAGGGTTTTAGTGGTTTATGCACTTTCATAGGGTACCCTAGGGAGGGTTTTAAGCACTTTCATAGGGTACCTGAGGGTTTAGGTTTAGACACTTTCACAGGGTACCCTCGGATTTAGACACTTTCATACGGTTTGAGGTTTAAAATTTAAAATGTAAAATAAAAAATAAAAAAGAGGAGAGAGAGAGAGAGAGAGAGAGAGAGAGAGAGAGAGGGAAAGGCCCCAGGTTCATGTTGTCGAAACAATTGGATAACACGTGTGTCGGAGGTGGAGTTTTTTGTTCATTTTCCCGCAATAAGTGGAGTCGGAGGTGCATGGGTCTCCATATATGGACCGGCTGGTACAGCCCAAGTCATAATGGTGCCGGTCAGCCCAGTCTATTTTAAGTTGGACATTCTTTCTGGATGACTTAGGCCCATCTCACTCCTCTTTCGGGCCAGATTTAGAGGTGGGCTTAGGGGTTGATTGTGAAGAATTTGAGAATTCTTAAAACAATACCCCAGATCCGGACTCCTGACGGTGGCGGTGTGACAGCTCCGGCGTTTTCATTTTCTGTTCCTTTTGGATTTTTGGATTTTTTTGTAGCTGGTTTTTTAGCTGGTAATTTTGGGCCGGTGGTTTTGTGTAGTTGTGATGGTAACCGGTGGTTTTGGGCTGGTGGTTTTGATTAATAATATTTCTCTCTTTACAAAAAAAAAAAAAAAAACCTCAGAAGAAAATAATTATTGGTTCTTTCAGAATCAGATTTTAAAAGTTTTCACTGGTCTATAAATAATAATAAAATTGTAAAAAATAAATACGCATGACTCCTCGAGATGTAAAACTTTTTAAAAAAAATTACTGCAAACAAGCGTACCTTATACCTGTCATGACTCATCCACTCAACGGTTAACTTTAGAGGGGGTTGCTAGTTGTGCCCAAAAAATCGGCATCGCCCCAATCCTAAAAATTGGATCTGAATCGTTCACTACGTAGAGCTTAGTGCCTAGAACAACCCCATATCAAGCAAGTCGATCGAATATTAGTAACTTAGTGAACGAACCACATTTTTGGACAATTACAAATGTTCGGAAAATTACATTTTGGATAAATGTTGTTTGTTCAATACGGTACCGATATCCCATCAACTTGATTTTTACAAGTTTATTCTATGTAAGAAGCACTTTTTTTTTTTATCTGGAAGTAAGAAGCTCTACATAGTGATATTGTTCATTACGGAGTATATTTTTTTGGCTCGGGACGATATCCGTTTTTTGGGCACAACCACCTGTTGTGCCTGCAAGCTGCTCTATTCCGTGATTTTTTTTCATATATGATGCATTTTCTTGCATAAAAAAAGAGAAAAGAGTGTAACGTATGGTGAGATATGCGCATTGAATGTGTGTATTACAAATTTACAATTTACAACCTCAATCTCCTTGGATTTACTTTATGTATTAAATGCATTCACCCTATAAAAACAAGGGCGAATGATGACTCTCAACTAACTTAATCAAAGTGGTTTGTGTTATTTAGGGATTCAGGGATTCCGTAGTGCGCCTCCGCACCACAGGGTTATAGGGCGGCCAAAACTACGTCGTTTTGGGTGTGCAAATGTTTAGAATCATAATATTTTTACTCTCTTGGGATTATGTCAAGTTTAACATTAATATTTTTATTTTTTTGTGGGTCTTTTATAACTCTAGAAAATTGTTTGTGACTTTAAATTTGTATAGGACAATGTTAGCTGATAAAATTCATCTATTTTTGTAGAAATACTAGTTTTTACAAAGTGTCTTTAGGCACGGTCATTCACTAGTACTATTGTAGGTGTTTTTTTTATGAGAAACCCCCTAAATATAACAAGTGACATAATTTAGAATTTCTAAATACAATTGACAATTTACACATCTTGACTCTTATTCTTATACACTGTAATCGCTTCTCATCTCGAACGGGCATTAGTTTTACAAAACCGAAGGAAGCCCAAAAATTAAGAAGTTTAAAAATGAGTTTAATTGTAGACTTTTTGTTTTGAGACCCACGTTTAAGGGGGAAAAACTTCTACTCCTAAAATAAAATAAAATAAAAAACCAACCCCCAATCTAAAATAAGTGACTTTTATGTTCACGTATAGAAGAAATCAAAAATTAAATTTGATTTTGAAGAAAAATAAACACCCATTTAAAAATGCTCACATTTTGGAATTCAACAAATAAAATTAGTGGCGTTCTCTTTGCACAAATAAAACTAGGTTAAAATGACTTAGTTTTCCCGTAGTGCGCCTACGCACTACGGGGTTGTAGGGCGGCCAAAACTACGTCGTTTTGGGTGTGCAAAGGTTTAGATCAAAGTTTAGATTTTGTCCATTTTTCTTAAATAATTGAATGTCCGGGCCAGCTTGTGCAAATCCCGATTAATTTTGGGGACCTAAAGTTAATAACATGACAAACTCTCCAGTGGTTTCACGGTTTTGGAATGTTTGACCACCGTAGGATTTAGATTTTGTACATGATCAAACTAGTTAACCCTTAACCAATGGCTTGTAGCCTAGCGGTTATCTTCTGGTTCTCCCACAAGGGAGATGAGGGTTTGGGTTTGAGCCTCAGTAGAGGCGTTTGGGGTTTAGGGCTATGGATAGCTTCTAGACCTCCTTTAGACTAACTCACTAACCCCCACTGATGCATATCGAATGACAAAAAAAAAAAAAAAAACTAATTAACCCTTGATTACATAATGAACCAGAGCTTTTAAGAAACTTAATTATTTAGGGAAATTAACAACTAGAAGACTGGTTAATGTCTCAGCGGTTGAAGTCACCAACCAGGTCATCCACGCCACCATCTCCCGCACAGACTTTGAAGACTGGGTCTTCTCTGCAGTTTATGGTAGCCCCAACCCTGTGGCTAGAGACTTGATGTGGTATGACCTACAACAGCGTGCAACAAATGACAACAATGAATGGCTTGTGGCGGGGGATTTTAATGACCACGCTGCAAGTTCAGAAAAGCGATGTTTCCAGCGAGGTACTTCGTATCACCGTTGCAATAAGTTTAGCAATTTCATGAATTCTTGTAATTTTATTGAATTGGGTTGCATTGGGCCTAACCTTACCTGGACCAATAATAGGGCTGGGCTTGCGAACACGATGGTTCGCCTTGACAGAGCTATTTGCAATAGCAAATGGCACCTGGCTTTCCCTAATGTCGTTGTTCGGAATCTGCCTCGTGTCTACTCTGACCACTGCCCCTTTGTTATCTACACCGAGGGTATTCCCTCCTCCCACACTACCACTCGGTCCTTTTTCTTTGAGGACATGTGGACGGGTCACCCCGAGTTTAATAATCTTATCTCTGAGTCCTGGAGTAGCTCTGAACTTTCCTTTTTAGAGAATCTCCAGGTTTTAACTAACAAGATTACCAGTTGGAACCGTGATACTTTTGGGAACATTTTCAAAAACAAAAGAAGAATTTTAGCCAGACTTGAGGGAATTCAACGAAGTCAGTGCAATTCTTTCTCTCAAAATCTTTTCTGTTTAGAGAAAGATCTCATTCGTGATTTTCAAAACATTTTAAAACAAGAAGAGCTTCTTTGGTATCAAAAGTCCAGAGCTAAATGGATCTTGGAGGGAGACCGCAACACTAAGTTCTTTCACCTCTCCACTGTTATCAGGAGAAGGCGCAACAAAATTCTCTCCCTCAAGGATTGTAATGGTAACTGGATAGATGATATACGGGATCTCAAGCAATTGGTTATTGACCACTTCATGTCTCTTTTTTGTATTAGTACTCATAACACTTCATTGCATTGGAGTACTTGGGTTCACAACTGTATTAGTGACGAGGATAATGATGGTTTGGCCATTACCCCTTCTAAAGATGAAATTTTTCTGGCCATAAAAAGTATAGGTGCTTACAAGGCACCTGGCCCTGATGGTTTCCAGGCGGTGTTTTATCACAAGTTTTGGGATATTGTGGGAGATTCTCTCTGTAAGTTGATCCAAAGTTGTTTTCTAAACAAATCATTACCCCCGTCTTTGAATAAGACCAACATTGTGCTCATTCCCAAGGTTGAGAACCCCGAAACTATAAACCATTTTCGACCTATTGGTCTCTGCAATGTTTCTTACGAAGTAGTGTCCAAAATCATTGTGAATCGTATCAGACCTCTTTTGGATAATATTATAAGCCCTTTCCAATCTAGTTTTATCCCTGGAAGACAGACCACCGATAATATTATCATTTGTTAAGAAATCATCCATTCTCTTAGAAATTGCAATTCAAAATCTGGGGGAATGATTTGGAAAATCGATTTTGATAAAGCTTATGATAGAATCTCCTGGGATTTTCTCCTGGACACCCTTAGATACTTTAAATTCAATGAAGAGCTTATTGCTCTCATCATGAATTGTGTTACCACTGTGGAAGCATCTATCCTCTGGAATGGTGAGCCGTTAAATCCTTTTAGACCTTTGAGAGGGCTGAGACAAGGAGATCCCCTGTCCCCTTATCTGTTTGTCTTGTGTATGGAAAGATTATCTGCTATAATTAATCAACAAGTGGCCCTAAATAAATGGGTGGGAGTCAAAGCCTCTAAGGATGGCCCTTGCCTCTCCCATTTATTTTTTGCCGACGATATTATCTTTTTTGGTGTTGCCACTATGGAACAATGCGAGGTGATGAAGAACTCGCTTGATTATTTTTGTGATGAATCTGGGCAATTGGTTAGTTCCCATAAGTCCAAGATTTTTGTGTCCCCCAACACTCCTCTTAGATTGGCTAAAAATTTGAGCCATAGCTGCGGTTTTTCCCTTACCAAAGATTTGGGTATGTACCTTGGGGTCCCCTTGATTCATTCCAAAGTTTCCAAAAGAAATTACCAATACATCATTGAGAGACTTTCCAGAAAACTTGCTGGATGGAAAGCTGACTCTTTGAACCTTATGGGACGTGCCACTCTTGTTAAATCTGTGACTTCTACCATCCCTTATTATACCATGCAAACCACTGCCCTTTCTATCTCTGTTACTAATCAGATTGATAAGATCAACATAAACTTTCTTTGGGGAGACAAAGTTGAAAAAAGAAAGGTGCATTTGGTTAACTGGAATAAAGTTTGCGCTCCTAAAAAGTGTGGGGGCCTTGGCATAAGAAAGGCTGAGTTAGCCAATAAGGCTCTTATTTCTAAATTAGGGTGGAGACTCATATCTGAGAGCAAGCCTCTGTGGATACAAGTCCTCAAAAGGAAATATCTTAAAAAACACATTCTTAGAGATTGGCCTACCAACAAGAAAGCCTCCCACACTTGGAGAAGCATCATTAAAATTTGTGACTTCACTGTGAAGAATATTAAGTGGATTGTTGGAAATGGCACTGATATTTCGTTCTGGCACGACTGGTGGTGTGGTGACACTAGTCTTGCTGAGAATGGAAATGGGATTGACATAGAGGCCCAGGTTAAGGTGAAGGACTTTATCAACGAGGACAATACGTGGAACACGCAAAGGATATCCCAAGCCTTGGGGGAGAGAGATAGCAGTGTGGCTACAAATACTCTCCTCCCTATGAGGGTGGATTTGAAAGACACTCCTTGTTGGATCTCCAATAGTAACGGGAATTTCACTGTAAAATCAGCCTATGACAAGTTGGCTGCCAACCACACTACGGATTATGATTGGGGATGGATTTGGAAACTCAAAGTTCCTGCCAAACTTCAGGGCTTTCTTTGGACATGCTTACATGGGAAAATTCTTACTAACCAACATCGTAAGCTAAGGGGGCTTACGGATGATGATTTATGCCCTCGGTGTAACTCCACTCCTGAAAATCTTCTACATCTTTTCTTTGAATGTCCGTCCAGTGCTGAAATTTGGTCCAAGTTTACTAATGTCCAGGTGCCAACCACTGAGGATATTAACGATTGGAAGCAGTGGCTTAAAGAGAACATCTATCAGACTAGAAGGACGACAGGGGGTCTCCTTTACCCTATTCTTAATTTAGTTATTCTTTGGCACATTTGGAAAATGCGTAATAGGAAAGTCTTTGATGACATAACTCCCAACCCTTTATCTGTTCATGTTGAAAGCCTCAAATTTGCCACATAGATTACTGATACGTTCCTGACTGCTTTTGTGTGTAAACCGAAACAACCTAAATTGATTTCATGGATTTTTCCAGGTACAGGAAAGCTTAAATTGAACACTGATGGAAGTAGCCGTGGGAATCCTGGAAAAGCAGGCTTTGGAGGAGTGATCAGGGACGACAGAGGCTACTGGATCCTAGGCTTCTTTGGCAGACTGGAAGACTGCTCCAGTATGGAGGCAGAATTATGGGGCATATACAAAGGATTGGAGCTTGTTCTGAGCCAAGGCATGGATGCCATTGAAGTGGACTCTGACTCGACTGCTGCCATTTCCCTCATCAATGAAGAAGCCCCAGCTCATTCCCCGCATGCAACGCTGATTCAAGAATGCAAGGCTCTAATGGAGGTCACTGGGTGTACTCTGAAACACATCTACCGTGAAGGAAACCAAGTTGCTGACAAGTTGGCCAACATAGGAGTTGAACAAGAACATCGATGGGTATCCCACATCTCACCACCTGAGGATGTTATCCCCCTCCTCGAAGCCGACATGAGGGGTGTGGCGTTTGAGAGAATGTAGTCTGTTTCTTCTTTTTCCTATGTACCAAAAAAAACAACTAGAATTATTGCTTCAACAACATATGTGTTTTCTTTTGAAACGATTAAAAGTGATGATGGAGTGGAAGTTTTTAAATCCTGTCATGTTCCTATTTTCACTATTGCTAATATGTTGCAGATTGACATAATATGGTTGATGATTACAGGATTAGTTAGGTGTTTAATGGGTAATTAAATTCACTATGATCTTAAAAAGTTTCAAATAAACACAATTCATGCCAGGCAAATCTTTTGAATGATTACATGTGGGTCAAAATCTAAAGTAATTGATGTTCCTAGTGATATTGCATTTTTTTGAGATTAAACAAATCAATTCGTGATGAGATTTACGAAAAATAGAATGGAAATTTATCCGTGACCGTCCCATATGGAGTTTGAACCCATAACGTTCACATGAAGAGATTGATATAATACCACTTTGACAACGAAGACCATTCCTATATTTACTCCTTCATTTTCAATTTGTTTGTTCATTATTGAAAATTTAATTATAAAGCGATAATCATTGCACTTTATTATTTTGTAATTTTTCAAGAAATACCCTTTCAAGTTAAAAGTATACTTCTCATTAATTTCAATTCAAAACAGGAAGGAAAATGAAAAATTTCCTAGAACTTTAGGGTCGAGTTGGGCCAGGTTTTGTTATGGTCGAGCTAGGCTTGTTTACTAAACAAGTCTAAAATTTGAGCTCAAATTTGGTTCGTTTGTAATCGAGTTATTTCTATGACAAGCTGAGCTTATACAAACAAGTAGAGATTTTTCGAGCTTAGCCGAGCTTTCGAGTGCTGAGCTCGGCTCGTCTACTTCACGAGTATAAAACTTGAACTCGAGCTCGATTTCTGCTCGCAAACAGTTTGGTTGGTTCGGAGCCCCACCCTTAAGAAAAAACAAGAAACATGAGATCATCAATCAGAGAATCATCGGTTACTTACATTAACTGCATCCTACTATCAGTTACTCATTAAATTCACATGTAATCCGGAGTTATCTGCTTTCTGGAGTGTTCACATTATTCTTCAACATAATCAGTGCAGACTATTCAGTGTTCTTCATGCCTACGATGCTTTTCTACCAAAGCCCATCTCATCACCGTCCAATTGTCAAGCATCTCATCAATTTAATTTTTTTTTGACAGAATTCAAAAATCTTAGCTAATAGACCTTCACGTGGATTTCTCATTAGATAATAGTAGAATTTGTTGACATGACTATTGATATATAAAAACTTATTTATCTAAAAGTTTTATACATTTGAAAATCTTAAAATAGATTACTAGAATTGGCTAACTAAAACGGTGGTGAATTCTCTTTGCTCATTTCTAAAGTCTCAAGTTCGAAATCTTTCAAGCAGTATCAACTCATTTACGACCAATCTAAATATGAACCTCGCTAGTGGACAGTAAGAAATGCGCATAAACGGCCCGAACACCTTTTTACGAAAAAGGTGAGGAAAAAAGGGACAAAATAGAATAACCACAGCGATACATGTACAATAAAAGTATCCAACTCGGCTCCAATACACTCACATGGTGTGTGGAGCCCACACATACTTGAGTGTGAAATGTGTGTGAGTTCCACGTACCATGTGAGTGTGTTAGAGCCAAGTTTGACACTTTCGTTGTACATTTATCATTTTTGATAGAGTAAGACTTTAAAAGGTTGTGTTCCCATGGAACAAGTTAGGGATGCCAAAGTATAACAAACACGTGTAAGTATCATGTTGGTTTGATGCTTGGTTGTTTCATTTACTTGACCAGAGAATTGTGGCCACGTCATGAGCCACATCTCTTAAGCTGCGTCCACTTTCACAAGATAAGCCCTCTCCGGCGACAATCCGTAGTATTTGCTAGATGGGGCCATGAAATGACGGAACGTGTGATTGGGAAGACAAAAGTTTAATCCTGTGGTTTTCGGCACACGATAATCACAAATGGCTGCGTAAATGAGAGCCGTGGAAAGTGATATAATTGGTTTTCTAAAAATTAAATGAGATGCGTACACGTAAACTGTCCCGGAGGGCGAATGCTCATGTTTGATGATGGGATTATAATCGACATCCATGGCATAAGGTAACATGAGGACCCACATGTTCTCCGGAATTAATTAGTCCTACGTTTTTCATATGTGACTAAGATAAAACTAGACTAGAAGGAGATTATTTGCCACTTTAAACCCAACGTAAGTGATGAATTAATACCTCATGGAGATGATATTAGTAAATCTGGACTAATAAAATTATTTTCCTCTTTATCCAATAAATAGAAATGATTTTTCAATTTTTTTTTTTGGATAAAGAGATAGAAATATTATTAATTAAAACCACCGGTCCAAAACCGCCAGCTACTAATACAACTACACAAAACCACCGGCCCAAAATTGCTGACTAAAAAAACCACCTACAAAAAAATATATAAAACAAAAAGGTACGGAAAAAGAAAATGCCGGAGCTGACACACGCCGTCGCCGCCAGATTGTTTTTCCAATTCTTATCTCACCCTTTATCCTACCCAAACCAAATCCCGTACTACATACAATCCCATTTATCATTTCAGGAACCCAAATGTCTCATTTGTTCGTGTTTTAAAAAATAATCCGACAATAAAATGTATTCCTAAATCATCAAAAATTTACTAGGAAATGGATTCTTTCCGGTTCATGGTTGTGATCTAGACCAGTTCATGTTCATGGGAAAATCTGAATAATTGAAAATGCCAATAGACGATCCACATCTAGATTGTTTCCTCGAGTCCAAAACATAGACCGAAGAGAATACGGATCCAATTTACTATCACAAATAAGCCAAACCATCTTAACCGCCCACGCATGCCACGTGTACGTACAGAAAAATGCAACACATAGTTAATGGTACACCAAACCACACCATAGCTTTCGCAACAGTATAAAAATGCTAAACTTTCACTCTTCAGTTCCTTCATTTCTCTTTGTCGAAGTTCCTTCATTTCTCCTTTCTATATAGGCGAAAAAATTCCGGTTCTGTTGTCACCGGCATATGGTTGCCGGAAAGTTCCTCCGGCAGCGCCTAAGGTACTTCCACCTTAAAACTCTCTCACCGGTAGAGTTAAGCCTCCACATTTTTCTGTATCGTTGATTGAATTTCATCTCCTTTTTATTCCTTGATGGTTCATTCAATGCATGTTGTGTATATATATAGATATATAGTCATATCATGTAATGTGGGTAATTCAATTGCAGTTCAATTCAGATTTTGGACATCAAATTTTTTTTAACAGTTTTTCTTTAACTAGGTTTGGCTTGAAGGATTGATATATTGAGCTGACCCTCTCAATTCAAAAGGAAGAGCTCAAAAGTGAGGCGAAAAATGGTGGGTTTTTTTATTTTTTTTATTTTTTAAAAATCTCTGATTGCTGATTTTCTATGAAAATTCTGTTTGGATATTTTATCTGTTGATTTATGGAGAATTGATTGGATAATTTTATTTTATACGTTAAAAGAATCTAATCCGATGTATCAACGAACATATCAACTTCCTCTTCATAGGAATTGAACCTACAACCTGACCGTCTTTAGCTGTTGCTACGCAACCGTTGGACCAACTGCCTCGGTTTGCTAGGCCTGTTTGAGCATCATTCCTTTGGTCATATAAGGAATGGTGCCTGATCACCCTTCCTACCTTTTTTCTTTCAACAAAGGAAATGATTGGACTTAATGTTGGTCTACAACTCTGAAGTTTTCGGTTTTTTAACTACTTCAGTGCAGCTACACAACTGTTGGACCACCCTTTTTCGTCGAGATTCGTGGTTAAGAATCTTTAATTACAAATAGGCTAGTGACTCGTGTAGAGAACTATTTTCAGCTAGATGCTACTTTTTTTCTTTTCTTTCTGCATTTGAATAAAGGCATTGCATGATCAACACAGTTGGATTTAGAAAGCTGATAGACAGTTGGAAATTTAGTTGCCTCCCTTATGCTTCTATTCTGGGCTACCTTGCTGCTTTTGGATGAACTATCCGGTGATGATAAATTTTGATTAAAGTGCTAATTTTTCTAACTTCTCATATCTCATTCTATAAACATTTTTGCATGTTGACAATTGGGCATTAAAATGATGATAGAGCTCACAAAGATCATCGTGATTATGATAAATTACGATGAAAGTGCTAGATTTTTATACTTATCTGCTTCTTCAAACGTTTTTGCACGTTGATGATTGTAAATTACGATGAAAGTGCTAGATTTTTATAAAAGTGCTAGATTTTTATACTTATCTGCTTCTTCAAATGTTTTTGCACGTTGATGATTGTGCATTAAGTGATGAGAGGGCTCACAGAGACCATCGTGCCAAGCAGAGAGCTTCGCTTTCTCTTGATTTTGTCTTCTTTATTTTTGCTCGTTGTCACTACCCCTTAAGGAATTTCAGGAGGTTTATAATAGAACCCTATATATGTAAGCAAGGTCAATCTGTGAACGATTAAGTTCATCAACTTATTTATTTGAGTGTCTCTGGTTTGTTTTCTGTTGTTTATTTCAACGCTGCGATTAGATCTTTTTTTTTAATTTTATTTTATTGAAATAAGAGCTATGTTATCCAGATGAAAATGTCTGATGCCTTTACAAAAACGACCAAGCTAACCATCTTGATTTGGATTTAGCCCACAATGTATTATTTTGATAGCTGATAGGAGAGGACAAATCTATTGGATGGGATTCCAACTGATTAATTAGGAACCTTTATGGCATATCCTCCTAATAAGTGTGATCATTTTGTGTGAGGTAATCCAATTTGGCTTCGGTAGTTTTTGGCTCCGATAAACCTCTCTAGGATATAAATGTCCCTGTGGCTAATAAAGTTCAATGTGGGAGTTTCCTATACAGTTTTTGTTTCCACTTTCATCCCCTTAAGTTTTTTTCCTTCCCTTTTTTCCCTTTCTTTGTTTTTTGTTTTCTCCATGTTTTGGACTATTCCAATGCAGGACAGCAACTGTCAAGCGGAAGGAATATGAGCCGGAGGAGTTGTAACTTGTAAATATACGTAGGCCTGTAAGCCTTTTTTTTTTTGGTTTAAAAAAGAATAAGGAACGTTTTGATGGGTACTTCCCGATGCCTTACGTGAAATGTATGGCAGGAGAGGACTAGGTGTGCATCTTGGACTAGAGCAAGATTCTGGTTTGTTGACTTAGATAATGCTTAATGCCTTCCATTTTTCGATGATTGTGGCAGTTACCTACGTGATGAAGTCATTGGTTGATTTTGTGGGGTATATTAGCTTGATTAGATACACGTGGTTTCTAGTTATCTCACGTATTCGAAGTTAGGCATATGGTTTTCCACACTCTGGGTACATATGATATTCTGGAAGAGAAATGTAGTTTCGGTAGGGTTCACTTGGGACCAACTTACACAGTATGTAATGGGTGAATATTAAACATATTTTTGTGTTGCAGTTCTTTATGTAATTGGTTATGGCTCTACCATTTTATTTTGTCCTTGAAGGAATAAAGATAGGATGGAACTACTTGGAAACTCTTGGTGTTAGCCATGTTGTTAGAAACATGGATCACTATCCCATACAGAGGGAAAAACAAATTAGCTTCTACTTGCTTTACCCTTTGAAGTTCCGGCCATCAAAAGAGCTATAATAAGGTTAGAGTTCAGATAAAGTATTTTTGGGAGTATATAGGAGAAGAGGAGAAGTTCTGATGAACTTTTTGAGCTCATTGGGTCGTTTATATAAGGAAACAACGAAGAGGGAAGGAAGTGCTAGAAACCTAGCAGAACCAGGATCGCAGACCTAATCACGAGGCGGACCAATTGGTGTCACTCCCGCCTGATTGAAGCTGTGGCTGCAGGATTAGATGGCACGGCAGCTAATTGGGCCTTCGTTTTCTGCGGCCGCAAGATCAGTTTGGCAACCGTGAAATCCACTAGATGGAAGCCCCAGATGTGACCTTTTGTTTTTCTTAAGCTCCTGGTCCTGGCCTGACCTCGACTCCAAGGCAAGAAGGAGAGACTTCACGAACCACGTGAGCTGGTTAGATGTGTGGGACCTCGACCTATGTCGATCTCAACAACCTCAAACCTGTAGTAAGATCTCAGATTCAAATATATCTATATGTTTTTTTTTATCGGCTTCCAATAAATCTTTGTTACCCCAACTCCTAATTTATACCTTCTGATACACATAATCATGGCAGAAATAACAGTAAACACATGCAGAAATATACTCAAAACTAAATGCAATGAAGGAAGCAAATGCATGTATTTGAAGGTGTATTTCTTATGGAGTCCATTTGGCAAGGTCCGAACACAATAAAAATAATGCTTCTTAGGAGCTTTCATTCTTGTCCTGCAAAATTAATGCTTCTCTGGGGATTTTGTGTCCTCTATTCTTTTAATATTCGAAACAAAAGAGATTGTATGAGCCTATAAGGGAAAGGGTACAATAAGGTTTGACGACAAAGTCTTCCCTAGTAAATGAAAACCTAGCCTCTACGCTGTATGTCCTGCATCGCTGTCCAATCCTTAAAACAACAATTTAAGGTATGTACGTAAATGGTCTAGCGGATACGAAAGCCCAATAGGATGACAAAGTACTCACACTTTCTGATGAAGGCTTAACAAAGTACTAACACTGTCCTATGGAGAGTAAACTTCTTCAAACTTGTCCTCTAAGACTCTAATATTTTGCTCTAATAAAAGAACCTTGAAAAGAGAAGAGGTCATATGTATCCACAAAGCTATTGACTTCTTGTTGCAACCGAAGCCTTAACAAACAATCCAAAGAAAAGAACAAGGACGGAAGCCTACAAGCTAGAAGAGGTCCAATATATCAATGTGTCCCCGGTGATGGTAGTAGACCATCGGGACACCAAGTACCATACATAACCCCCTTCAAAAGTCATAAGCCTTCAAAAGTCATAAGGAGAGGCAAGATTCTTCTCGAACTTGAGTCAACAGTTGGGCTACTATCAACAATGCTTTGTGTAAGGAGAAGATCGTTTCAGAGCAATTAGCTGGAGCCATCACAAAAATCTCCTCAAAAAGGAAAAATTGGTGCCATAAGGACAAGGTCGAAGGGCAAGGCAAATTTAGGTGATATGATGACTCCTCACTCCTCCTACGCATATACACCACTAAGGACAAATGTTGCAACTAGTTCTTTTTCTCTTAAAGATGCCATTGGTTGTGAGACTACTTTATGCAAGAGTCTATATAGAATTTTTTTTTCCTTAAAGGGGCACCATTGCTTTCCAAACCCATTTAAAGGATGAACAATTTATTGAGAAAATTAGCACAAAAGAATCCCAAAAGAGTTGAGTGACCACACCCATTTATCACTACGATTAGGTCTTAAGGAAAAGTCATCAGGTGTGGCCGACAAAGGCACCATTTGTACCGACCCACGATCACTAATAACAATTGACAAATTTGAAATCCTAAGAAATTGGACCCAAGTCGGAAGATGCCATAGCAGAGATGAAAACACTATGGCATTGAACTGACCGATGTAAATGTGGAAAGATTACGCAAAATGAAATATTCTCTGCCCAAAGGTCTTCCAAAATTGGACACTCTTCTCCCACTACCCCTTTCAAGGATACAAAACGAGAGAAAGGGAAGAATATGAAACGAGAAAAAGGAAGAGTATGCCATGAGAAAAAGGCAAAGGAGTGAAATAGCTTTGAGATCAAGAGTTACCCCAATTAACCACCAAAAGTTTCTACCTTTATTGTGAACCCTATATTTACTCTTGCAATGTAATGCCGTATATAGTTATGCTCAAACTCGATTGGACACTTAATACAATGTTGGGACCTCTCCACGCATTACCAATTGATTTTGGGTTGGATATAAAGTTTTCACATGGAATCAGAGCAGGGCGCATTCCGCCCCACATTTGAAAATTTACAATTCACATCCTATGATGACAGACCAGCAAAAATGGTGCGTGATGATAGACCCAAAGGAGGCTACACACAAAAAACCTCAAATGTGGCTGCATGTGAAGGGGGATGGTAAGTAATATAGTCTCACATTGCTTGAGGATGGAATGGGTGATCACTTAATATAATGTTGGGACCTCTCCACTAATTGCTAATTGATTTTATGGTTGGATATAAACTTTCCTCAGAAACCTTCATAACTTCTTTCCAATAAGAGCAATATTGCTTGCCATAGAGTTTCCAAGATCAAGATCCCTTTACTCATAGGACAGCAAATCAACTTCTAGTTTGTTAATTGTTATTTCTTTAACTAAGTGTATTGGCTAGCTTATGTGCACTTCAACTAATCCTGAGGCCCTGAAGTTAACAATCAGGCAAACCTCTAGGTGCCCCAAGGTTTGGAACATTTGACCTTCATGAAGTTCGATCTTGTGACCACTTGGGGGGTAAGCCCTTTGGTTGGTGTCTCATGCCACGCAGTCAAACCCTTTGGGGTTAGCTTCATAATCGCTAGTACTTCTTTCATCCATACTCTCGTTCTAGAAATCCCTCAACTCCTTATATTTCATTCACTACTCCTATCGGAATCTTGAAAGGATGAATAATAGTTTTGAATCTTGCAAAAGATAGACTGCACTAAAGTGTACCTTCCTCCCATAGAAAATATTCGTGTTGCACGTCTCCAATAGTTTATCTAATTTTTTCGACTGTAGGACTCGAAACACTGTGCCTTGGGCTTGTATCCCAAATGTAGCTAGGTACTAAAAAAGGAAATGGGCAAATGTGGGTGGCCAATCCACAACCTTGCTCCTATCCTAAGTCAAGACTCTCCTAGAACCTTGCTCCCATTGAGAAAGGAACCCGCTCCCAACTAGGATAGAACCTTTTAGGCATACAAATCCCAAAAGAAACAAAAACAAAAGATACCAAGTAAGAGAAAGGACAAAGTAATGATACGATATTAGAAAAATATTAACTTAAAATTTGCTCAATTACTTTATATAACCATAATATTACTTGGTTACTAAGACAATCTTTGCAATTGACATGAATGAAGCATACTAATATTTACTTGCATTACATATTTTTATTTTCATGTATTATTCCTAAAGGCTCTCCCTCCCGAAAGAGGAGCTCCTATAATCCTTCACCCTCGCTCCTGCCCCGGTTTCGGCAGCTAAGATATGGAGAACAGTTGGAATCCCGTAGTAAAAGCATAAATAATTTTATGTTTGCAATCTAAGAGGTATAATAATATTTTTTCTGAAATTTAACTATTAAAAGACATAAAATATTTAATTAATTTTCCCCAAACGCTTCCTATGGCGCTCCCCCACTTCTATGATCATCCGCTCCCCGCCCCTGCTCCCGCTTCATGCATCTAAGCCACATCCTTTGCCCTATCACCATCCTCCATGACCTAACCATCACCAAAGTAAATATAAAGGGAGTCAAAGGGGGATGGACGCCCACCTTACCTCCATTCGACACAATGGAACTTTCCCCACCATACCAATCACAAGTTTAGGGCTGCAAACAAACGAGTTGTAGGTGAGCTGCTCGAGGGTTAGCTCGGTAAGGGCTCGTTTGAGCTCGGCTCGTGAAGCAAACAAACGAGTTTGAGCTGGAAATTTCTGGTCGTGTGTTTAAAAAAGCCAAGCTCGGGTTAGCTGAAGCTTGGCTTGAGTCAGCTCGCGAGGTATGAGCGGGGGATGGATGAGGACAGACCTAACCTTTGGCAATATGCACAAAGTGGTTGCGCTCAGAATACCACTGAAACAGTGGCCCCCCCCTAAACCTCCAAGAACCGAGGAGCTACAGGGACGTTTTGTTGTGGAACCATGCCCCCAAATCATAGCCAAAAGGCATCAAGGAGGGTAGGCCCAGAGACCTAAATCAATTTCCGTACTCATTATCATGCTTCCTTCATTCATGGTCTAGAGCATCTCAGTAATGAGTACGACAACAAGGCTGCTCATGATATTGTTAACGCAAACTTTTTATCGTGATTCTATGTTTTGTTACTTTGGTGATTTGGTCTATAAAAAGGATGGAATAAAGGAATAAAACGTCTCATATAAAGTTAATTGTTTTATGAGCTCGAGCTCAAGTTGAGCTCGGCTCGTCTATATATTATTGAGTCCAGCCGAGCCGAGCTTGAGCTTTGTAAACATTTGGTAAGCCGAGCGCCAGCTTGCTTTCTAGCCTTGATTCGAGCTCAGGCCTCACTATTTTCGACCCAGCCGAGCTCAGACACCTTAAGGCTCGACTCAGCTGTTTGTTGTTCAACAAACTCTGCTTGTTAGTGAAGTCATGAAGGCAATAGGCTTCTTGCTGTCGCATGTACATAGTGCAATTTTATACTCGTACATGATTATTAAACAAAGTAGGTACATTTCTGTGTGAAATGCTTTTTAAGGAATTACTCTCCTAAGAAAGAATAAGCTGATTTGAATGCTTTAAGACAGATTTACGTTTTGACGCTATTAGTCCAAAATAAAGGAAAACTGATTGCCCTGTCAGACCATATCTTGTCGATTTCTTCAACTTAAATATATTAGCAAAAATCTTTCCGAGATCATTGATGTTTGGGTTTTTAAAAGTAAATGTGAATCGGTCCTGCTATGGAATCCAATTATGAATCCAAGTAAGCCTCTCCATCTAAGTACTGAATTTCAGGCATATACATGCATTTCCTACTGCTGCTCTAAGCTTCCATATATTCTATAGGTGGTTGAGATTAAAATGTGATCTCCATCCTTAATAATTGTCCCTTGGACAGATCGTAGATTCTGTCAAGCATTCACATGTTGGATTGTGCGTTAGCAGTATTACGCTGCGGCTGTATTATTCTTACATGCAGTTGATATCTCTTTATCTCTGACCTTATTTTCTCTTTCGTGATGCCACACACACTTGTGGACATGTTGTTTCTCTTAAAGGTTGGACAAGTTTAATTCTCCTGTACCCAATACGTATCATTGGTTTATGATTTTGTAAATTATGTTACTGAGTTAACCGTCTCAAGTTTGATACTCCCTAACTAAATAGATAGCGGATTTCTAACTTTTGTGTTTTGACAGTCTTTTCAGAACAAGAACTTTTGGATGCCAAGGTATGCAGGGTCTCTAACAGGTGGAGACACAAGGTACGATAACTCTCCAAGAATTGAACCAAAGCGTCCTCACGACTGGCTTATGGACGACTTAGAACTATTCAGCCACAAGAGGCAAGAGATGGAAGGTGTTAGCAGCACACCTAAGTCAGGAGTTTCAAATGGTTCTATTTCTCTATGGGACGACACTCCAATTTTTCAAACAGGCTCGGGGCAGTTTTCTGGCCACCTATTTGGCTCTGAAACGGTAAGGACTTCCGATATCATTGATAGGAGAATTCCAACTGCTGATATGGGGAATTTAAATTCGGAATTGAGGGGTTTTGAGGATCAATTGGGAATCCACTCATCGGTTAATCTGTCTATGTCAAGTCAATTTGAAGATTCCTCATTATGTAGCAATTATGGGGGAATTAGAAGAGTTAAAGTCAATGTAGTCGGGCCATCTGAAAATGGCAAGCCTGTATCAATTGACCACCCCTATTGCAGGAGGGATAACAACATGTCCATTGGTGCTGCCTATAATGAGACTGATAACAACATATCTCTGGGCCCAACTTATGGTAGGGGGAAAGAGATTGCTATGTCATTGGACCCTACCTTCCCTAAGCCCAATGAAAATTTTGTTTCCACAGGTCACTCATTCAACACAGGAGATGGCAGTTTCATGTTGATGGGTCACAATTTTTATAGGGGTTATGACAACAACTTATATATGAGTCAGCGTCTTGACAAGGGTGATGGTGCTTTTGTATCAATGGGTCATGGGTATGAAAAGGGAAATGCTAGTATTGCATCTTCCGGTCATGCTTATAACATGGGGCATGAGAATTTTCTCTCTACCTATGAGAAAGACAATGGGAATTTCATTTCAGTTGGTCCCTGTCATGACAAGGGAGCTGAGAATAGCATATTGATGTATCCAACTTCTGTCAAGCCCAGCACATATGTCTTACCCATGAGCACCGCCGACAAGAAGGGAGATACTGGAAATCCTTCTATGGTAGAGAACTACGAAAAGGGTGGGACAGATACTATTTCTTTTGGGGATTTTCATGATGAACCTGAGACAAATCCCGCTGTCGGGATGACAAATGGCTATGATTTGGTGGCAAATCAACCCTCTGTTCAAACTTCAAAAGCACCTGAGGCAAATCCCTCTGTCGGGATGACAAATGGCTATGATTTGCTGGCAAATCAATCCTCTGTTCAAACTTCAAAAGCACCCGAGTCAAATCCCTCTGGCGGGATGACAAATGGCTATGATTTGGTGGCAAATCAACCCTCTGTTCAAACTTCAAAAGCACCTAGTCTAGAAATTTCAGCTGAGAATGAAGTGGTTGCTCCAGCAGCAACTGCTAAAACCAAAGCCACTCGGAAGATTAAGGAGCCAAAGTCCGCTAAGAAGGTTGCAGCCAAAGGCACTCCGAAGATTAAGGAGCCAAAGCCCTCTAAGAATGGTGCAAATAACAATAACCACTTCCCTGCTAATGTCAAAAGCTTGTTATCAACTTGTATACTTGATGGGGTTCCTGTGAAGTATGTTTCCTGGTCGCGGGAGGTGAGTTATAATTCTTCTGTTATCACGCGTGAAGGTTATTGTCAATTACGGTGACAGTTTTTTTTTTTTTGGTGGCATTCAGCATAGTCTTAAAGGAATTATAAAAGGGATCGGTTATCTGTGTGGCTGCAAGGATTGCAAGTTCTCTAAGGCAAGTGATGGAACTTTTTTTTTTTTTTTTTTTCATTTTGCCAAATACATGAATAAACTTTTAGCCTTTTGTGTTTATAGACTAACTGATCGTTCAAGTTCTCGTTTGTAGTCCCTCAATGCATATGAGTTAGAGCGTCATGCGGGTTGTAGGACTAAGCACCCGAATAGTCACATTTACTTTCAGAATGGAAAGACAATCTATGCAGTAGTCCAAGAGCTGAGGAGTACTCCTCAAGAGATGCTCTTTGAAACAATTCAAAACATCACTGGATCCGCAATAAATCAGAAGAATTTCTGTAGTTGGAAAGGTGAATATTTTTTTTTAAAGTCGATATGCAATGAGACATAAGAAGTTACTATTCTGTAACATTTTCCCCAGTATAGCTCATTGAAGATGCTTTTCCAATTTGTTTTTTTAATGATTTTTTGTGTTTTTCTCAGCATCATATCAAGCTGCAACCCGAGAGCTTCAGCGTATCTTTGGGAAGGATAAATCGATCATAGAATCTTGAAATGAAGTTAGTATTCTGTGACATTTTCCCCAGTATAGCTCGTTGAAGATGCTTTTCCAATTGGTTTTTTAATGATTTTTTTTGTGTTTTCCTCAGCATCATATCAAGCTGCAGTCCGAGAGCTTCAGTGTATCTTTGGGAAGGATAAATCGATCATAGAATCTTGATATCTGAACTTCGCCGTTTCCAAATCTGTGAAGTTGTCAAACCTCCGATCTGTGATAGGCGTTTAATACACCAATATGGCCAACATAAATCCATTCTCAGGTATTTGATGAAGGGACAAAATCGTTGTTGTTATAACTTTTATGCTTTTCATAGACTCCAATGTTATTTTCCTTTTGTGGACGGAATGTTCTCTCATATGAGCAGATTTTAACTTTGTTTTGGGAATGTTAAATTTGGTTTAAAGCAATTAGAGCCAGCTTTCTGAGCTCAGTCATGGTGGTGTTGTGTGGTATTAAATGGTGATAATGTAGGATGTGGGAATTTGGGTGGATGAGGAAATTCTGGTTACGATAGATCTTTTCCTCTCCTTGGTTTGAACCGGCAGCGGGGTTTCTTGTCGAGAAACAATACTCAAATGGCATTGACAAGAGAAAAATGAATCTGTCTGTCACTATAGCTACTACTTCACCATTTGGTGTCCAGTATCTTGTAGCTGGAGTTGGCCCTGCTCAGAGTGCATCCAACCAGTCAGGTTCAGTTGGGCCATTCAGGGGCCATTCTAGTCCGTAATTTCAATTGAAACTGTTCGTCTCGTAGACCTCACAAAGTTAATTTAATCTGGTCATCTTAGTTGGTTTTCTGTGACAAATGCCACAGGATGTCCATGAAGGCCTTAGAGAATATTAGAGTTCGTTCCACGTTGATTAATTATTACCTCCTACTAGGATAGGAACCTGGATGGCTTTTTTCACTCGTTCAGTTAGAATTTAGAGGTTTTATCACTTTCTGCCCCATCAATGGTGCCTCAAGTACACCTTGTTTTCTTGTGATCCCTATATTATCGATCTTTTGTTCATCTCTGCGTACGAGTCAAGGTTAGCACTAGGTGAACAGAAATGCATTTGGTATTTTGTTAATGAATTAGAGGGGTTTTATAATGAATCTGTATACGTAATCAGTCATGTAACATTATTCATATTTTTTCTGATAACCATGTAGGAATAATCTTGACAAACACAATTAAGTTTTGTTGCGTTACTTACCCAAAAAAAAAAAAAAGTGGTGTCGCATTGACTTGCGTAACACATGAACTATTCAATAAGGAATTTGAGACAAAGATTTAGGGACAAAGTTAGTTTGCTGCGAAAAGCGATTTTTGAATCCAAACGACATTAGTAAGACCTTTAGAGGTTTTTAGTAACACAATGTACCTTCAGGAACCAAATTTTTTGCCCTTGAAACGAAATTGTTTGGGACAAGTTGTGCATTTTGTACCTGAAGCTCGCCTCATCAGCAACAAACCTGTAATATGGACATATGGTAGCGAAAATCGATTTTTGACTTTTCTAGAACATTTTTTAAGAACAAATCTCCTTACCATAGACAATTGTCCCGAAATCTCTTTGGCAACCAAAATTTTAACTTTTGCAACGAAAAAGCTTGGTCCCTAAAACCATTACCTGTTGTAGCAACCATTTTTAATTTGTGGCTTCAAAATTTCTTTTCTCCTCTGTCTCCCCTTCAAATCTAACGACTTGGGTATAAAACCATACTTGATAAATCAAAGAACTAAACATCCTTAATACATTTTTGTTTCTGGGTTTTCTCCCCATTATATATTGACACAGATTACTGGCACGCCATTAAATTTTGACGTGCCAATAATCTCGAGGAACAACTGGTATATTTTACACTAGACTAGTTCTAGAATAAATATAATTTTCAGAGTCAAATATGACCCGAACATCGAAAGTAAATGAAAAATGGTACAAACTACAAAGCGAAATACACAAAGCATTTCGAGCAATTTCCGTTGCGCAATGACGAAGACATCCATTTTCTCTCACTTTTTTTTGTCTTTTTCAGTCTTCAGTGTGTATTTATTATATTTGTTTTCTCTCACTTTCACCACTTTTTCAGTGTTTCTTGCGTATAGAAGTACTTATTTGTAGTGATTAGCAATGGAGTTCTGCCTCAGCAGAGCACAATATCAGACCCTAAGTAACGATTGTGCTCTGTGCTTACCTTAACACAAAATTGGAACTTTCTTACTTGCTAGAATTCATTTACACTCAAAAGATGATGTGAAATTAGTCAAAAACAGCAGGAAAATCGGCAAGTACTAAGGTCTTGAGGTGCAGTAAATTGCTTTCTTTAGGACAATACTTACGGTCTCTATGCTACGTGGAAAATCGTCCCCAGAATTCACTGAAGCATTGAATTCCGTTAACAGATTTTATCCTGTTTACGAGTAACAAATATTTTCTAGACGCTGAAAGATTACAACCTCCTATAATATATGCGAAGTAATGAACATATACACAACAAAGGAGAAAAGATTAGGAAATTTTTGGTTACATGGAACTTATCTGTCATAGCGAAATTCATATTCGAGCATTTTATTTACTTGCTTGGTTCTTCAAACGGCTTCATCTTTAGGGACCAGTCTAATATCCTTAATGGATCCATGAATTGAAGCCTCAGTCTCTGTGTTACCACCATTTGTGATAGCCTTTTGATCAATGTCCAGCTTACACAAATCTTCATGATCTTTGCTCTTACCCCATATTACAAGATACAAGCCTATCACTATCACTATTGCTCCAAGAAGCCTAGAAAAAAAAATTCACCAACTTTAATTACCTCAGTTTGTCTAACAAAATAACAAGAGAAAAAGATGTTTAACCAAATAATTATCGGAATACATTCCACGGGCAAAAATCCTAAAGACGGAGAAAAACTTCATAGAAAATGTCCGAAAAATGAAGGGTGAAACAACAGTTTAAACTTAAATTAAGTTAGTTTTCCGGACAATATTGTATGGAAAATGCTAATAATAACTCATTGGGTTGTCACTAAGGGAGGAAGAGGACAAACAAACACAGTTTCCGATGCGTTAAAGTGCCTTGAAAAGTGTTAAAAAAATAATGAACCAAAGTATTTTCGTAACGAATTAAAAGTACGAGCTATGGGAGTGAGAGAGGAAATCGATTCGTACCTTCCCATGAAAATTTGCTCTGCCAAAATAAAAGAGCTCAAGATGGCAACAATAACCATGGTTAAAGGGTTAAATGCAGATACAAAAACAGGTCCTCTTTCCTTCATAAGAACTCCGGAAATGTAATAACTTACCCCGGAGCAGATTATGCCCTGCATCCAAACACCATCTCTTATCAATTCAAATGCAAAATTTGCAAGAAAATGTGGATGAAGAATATCTTACACCATAAACTGCAGCCAGGAGTTTGGTATCCCAATTTAGGGCCCAGATGGATGTGTTTCCCTTTTCCAGAATAAAGGTCACTATAGCCCCTTGCACCGAACCCAGCATACATATGATAGTGGTGAGAGAAAGTGCAGCTGGATATGACTTCAATGTGAATGCCTACAATATATCAAAACCCGTCTTTTTTACTAATACATATTCGAGATTAAATTCTGTACGCATGCAGTCGTAAATAGATTCGTGCATGGCACGGGTTCATGCTAGTATCCAATTAAGGAATTTAATCCCAACTATTCCAAACAAAGTCATGTTTAAAATATTATATACTTGTTCAGAATAAGTTATACCAAATGGTTTTATGCCGAATCATCATCCAAATGTGCCGTTATTTCAGTACACTACTTGTTTAAAATAGCCAGGGTTAGATTCCTTAATGTCCCAACAAGTGTACTGAAATACACGAATGTGATCTAACCCCAATTAGTGATTTTCGTTGTTTTAGTACACTTCTCGGGACAGATGATTTTACGCCGAATAATCGTGCATTTGGATGATAGCTAAGGGAAGTTGTATTTTTGTACTTGGAGGATGTAGAAAGCTGCCCAACAGAAACAGCCAGATCCCATCATAAGAGCACCCTTGATGGGGTCTTGTTGATCAGTTGCAGAAGCAGTACTGGTAGCTTGACCATGGCCATATCCTTTCATTTTGGTCCATGGCAAATCAATTAGGGCTCCCTTTATCAATGTCATGATCATGGCTCCCCCTACTGTCACCAATGTCCCCATCACCTTTGCCTGGCTATGCTTTCTTCTTAGCCAAACCTTTTCAAGTCTACAAAAATTACACTAACATATATAAGTTTTAAATCACTTTCATATGATCTTTTAGTCACTTCTTAAGCGATAATACGACGTGACATGCGTAAGCTCAAAAGTACATGCATGTATATAAACCGGCGAATTTAGAGTTTGTAAAAGGAGCTGAATCGAGCAAAATATAGCATTTTATTCAGTTTACTTAGAAAAAAATCGAGTTCCATTGTACAAAACGAAATTTTTTTGGGTGTCGGTCGGGTACCGCCCACACCCAGACCCAAAAAATTGCTCGTACAACAGATTTAAAGTCTAGACAACCCCCTATCCATTTTCCAAAATCATGTTAGAATTTTTGGAGGGTTCCAACCTAAAACCAATTGGCTACAGGTGAAGTAGTTTCTAGATTATACAGTATTAACTAAGCTTAGGTGGTTTAGATAGACGATGTGGGATAAAGCACTCCCACTCACGTGCAGCTTAGATGCACGTAGAGGTGTGAATTGAGGAGAGGAAGCGATTTGATCGAGCGGTGGAGACTTAACCACGTGAGGTGAGGTCACCCGAGAGGCGAAGACCGGGTTTCGATACCATGATAGATTTTTTTGGAGGGTTCCAACTCAAAAGGAGTTGTGTCATACAGATTGACATATAACTTAATCTCTGGACCAAAAAAGGTCATACATAAAATGAAGTAATATGATGCAAAGCAAGTACCTAAATATCCAAGCCATTACAAAAGTTAAGGCAGGAAGGACATTCAACATGGCTGCCGAAAAAGTAGCTGTTGCATACTTCATCCCATTATAGTACAAGTTCTGGTCCAAGACAGGCCTGTGAAGCAATTGTGATTTGTGAGAGACAAAATGCTTTGTTTAATTTGATTTACTGAAATTAAAAAACCAAAAAAATGAAAAATTAATGAGAAATTTTTGAGTAAAAAGGCATAATTACTCCAACAAGCCCAGTAACATAATCTTGACGAAGATTGAGAGAGTCATCCTTGGCCTCACTTTCCTGCACATGTTTAATAGTACTAACTTGTATTATTTCCTTCACTAATTTGGCTTGGTAAGTATATGAATATTGGACAAATTTAAATATCGAACCAATTTAAGTATCAGTAGATGTGAAACATTGACCGATACATTTATGGATTATGGACCTGGCGTACCCATGTTCAACAATAATCAACTGAAATTCTTTGATATCTGTCTGTGATTAGATGTATGACTGATACTATTATTGATATTTAAAATGATGGGTCCTATGATATCTGCCTGTGATAGTGTGATTGGATGTATGACCGATACTTTTTCTAATAGTTAAAATGATGGTCCAATCTCGGCACTTAGATTGCAATATGAGCATTTTACAGTGAACAAACTTTCAGATTTGTCCATATACTCATTAACATTTTTGTGAAGGACTAATTAATTAGGCTTCAGTCCTGTCTACTGTCATCCAGATTGGTCTAGTTTTGGCCATAATAGATCCATTCCGGGCCCATTATGATGATCTGAACTGTCATGTCATAGACCTTCCATACATGACTCAAAACAAATGGAGTAGCTCAATTAGACATCGATTCCTATATTAATAGTTTATATTTATCAAAGACAAAAAGAAGCGGCCCGAAATCAGACTGAACAGGAGGATAGTGGACTCGACGAGAGCTTAGTCCTGGACTAGTTTCAAACCTCATAGTAGATAGAGGAAGAGAAACATATACCTTTCCAAGACGAGAGCAAAAGGAGCAAAGACAACGGCGGCGACAACATTTCGGTAGACAGCAAAGGTGTAATGGCTCATGCCGTGGTTTAGGCCGAACTTCGCAATAATACCCATACCGGCATAGCCAAATTGCAAGAATTATGTGCAATATCATGTTGTATTACTGGGCTACATATAGATAAAAGGATAAAAATTATTTGATACAATACTAGTACTCCATTATTACAAGTCTAAAGGGATTCCACTATGTGATTTGAATCGAATCAAGCTTTTCTACAGAAAGAGCATGACTACGAAGTAAAACTGAAAAGGAGTTGGATATTTTCGACATTAAATACCCAAAAAAGTGTACCATTGTTGCTGACTAAGGAGGAGAAGAGTGAGTGCAATAGGCAAACATGACTACGAAGTAACCGAATGGGTTGGCCTAGTGGTGAAAACATGAGACTTAGGGGTTTGTTCTCTCCTAAGATTTTATATTCGAAACCTTTTAGGTACCATCAACTGATTTGGCGACAGTTAAAAGAAAACCATTTTCTCATATTCGAATCCTCTTACCTTAATTTGATCCGGTATTAATTGGGCTCCCCGCTAGTGGACAGTAG
The DNA here is from genome assembly GCA_036023075.1 of Gaultheria prostrata. Classification (NCBI taxonomy): domain Eukaryota; kingdom Viridiplantae; phylum Streptophyta; class Magnoliopsida; order Ericales; family Ericaceae; genus Gaultheria; species Gaultheria prostrata. The sequence continues at coordinate 11,933 of JAXBDA010001081.1, read as the reverse complement.
AATTGGACTCCAAGAATTAGTTGAGATGCACGTAAGCTGGTTTGAACACCTGAGTTATCGTTTAAAGACATGTCTATGAACTACGAAGTATGGAGTGGAGGGATATGCATGTGGGGTTACTAATTAATTAACATTTTAATCACATTTAATTAAAAACTTGGTGGGGGTTTAAGTGGCGTAGGATTTTAAATCAACTTGAATCAAGTTCAGCTGTAGTGGTGTTCAGAGGTGGATTCAATCGGTTGATGATTGTCTCTCTCAAATCTTCAAGGATATTCGAATAGAAAGTTTTATTTTTTCAAAACTTCACCATGTTTTTGTACTGTCTGTGGAAACATTGAGTGATTTACGACCACATATATTTACGTGAGGCTCATGCACTTAGCATTAGGCCCCGCTAGTAATGCGTAGCGGCGGTAAAAGTTTTGGAGCTAGCACCACTCCAAGAGCAAGTACGGAATAATAATTTTGCCTTTAGCACACTCGTGAGGTAGACTTCTTTATTTTCTTCCTTTTTTTAACAGGGCATGAGGCCTTGTTCCACTAACTCAAAAAGCCAAAAGCCAGCTTATTACGCTTTTCGAGACATGTCATCCCCTCACAATACATCACATAAAAAACCACAAAAAGCCAATGTATTTTCCGAACTCTCACATAAAAAAACCAAAAAACCAAAAAATCCGAGTTTGTGACACCCCCTAAATGTAGTCTACAATGGTAAATTTTACACCAAGTACTTAAGAGTGGTTGTTGGACTTCCATGTTGATTGAAATATCTCCACTCTAGATATTTCTTCCTAGTATTGGGTAAAAAATCATGACTTTTTACCTAATTTTTTTTGAGAAATTAAACGTGCTAAAAGTTGGTCCTTTCCTAAAAAATTAGATTTCGGTCATAATTTTTATTTTTTCAATTCTTCTTGTCGGGACAAACTAATAAGCAATAAAAGTTTGACGCAAAATTAACAAACGCGAATTTTTCTTGATAAAGACAAATTTAAAAAATAACTTTTAGCACCGTGACTTAGGGCCCGTTTGGGCGCCTGATTTTCAATTTTTTGGTTTCTCGTTTTTTATTTTTGGGTGTTTGGCAGCCTAACTGGAAAAGAGCTTCTCCCAAAATCGTTTCTTCATTTCTAGCGTTAGGAAGAAGAATGCAAAAAGAGGTTGTGAGCTCCTTTTCAATTTCTCCTTCTGGGTCTGGATTTTTCTCTCATCTCTCTCCCGTTTTTATCCTTTGTTAACGTTATCCCCTCTTCCCATCACACGACCACAAACCAGAGAGAGAACCAGAGAGAGAGAAGCCGCCGCTACCATCTCCTCCACACCGGTTCCTGTTCTTCTCGATTCGTCGCTGTTCTTCCATTACCACTCTTTATTATACACTTTGTTGAGGCTACGAACCCAGATCTGTGATCCCATTTTGCAAATCATGTAAGCATTTCTTGAGTTCCTCGAGGTCAATAGTTCCATTAGAATCTTCATCTGCGTAGAGGAGGGAAGAGAGTAGGAGTGAGAGAGTGGACTAATCAGTTTTCAAGTATAACTCCGTAAAGATCCATAGAAATTTTTTACGAGAGCTGGAAATTGTGTTGAAACTCACCAAACTTTTCAAAGACACCTCTGATGTCCTTGAGTCCCTCTTTCAAAGACACCTCTGATGTCCTAAAAGGCTAATTGTATTTTTTTAGAGCACATTTTTTTATTTTTTTTGCAAGTACTTCCATTTTGTATACTGTAATACTTAAAAAAAGTGATAAGTATGGGATAATTACATTTTAAAAAAGAAAAAAAACTGACGGTGGTATCCACCATTTTGAATAATTCACTTTGTTTAGAAAAATAAAAAATAAAAATGTCGTATAATATATAAATCAGGGAACATCTTCATGGGATAATCCAAGGTATACCACTGCTCATTATATGTTCGTATAACTTTAAAAAAAAAAAGGGCAAAATTGTATATGACATAAACAAGGGCAAAATGGTAAAAAAGCAATCCATAACTCATTTTCATCGTTCTCTCCCAAACACTCATCTCAGATTTAAAAGTCATTCTGGCCATAATCTAAAAAATCAAAAAACCAAAAAATTAAAAATGAAAAGCTGAAAAGTAGGTTCCCAAACACCCTCTTATTTTGGAAAACTATTTTAACCATTGCATACAAAGTTGCCATTTTCATAATTAGCAAGAGCTAAAGTATATAAACCAGAGTCGCTTGCGTGTTAGATGATGATGCAAATGAATATACACTAAGAATCCCTTTTCGTGGGTTGATGATAGATTCAAGATTCAAGATGGGAGCATAAGATCCTAAATAAGAATCAATCAAAAGGGGCCATGAAAGCGTTTGGACACTAAGAAAAGCATAAATAAAATAAAAAAAAAACTTATTTATGGAGGGAATGGAGGAAACCCTTCTCGGTACATCAATCGATTCACCTACTGCCAATCCTCCTCGGGCTTTATTTGTTTTTGATGATTTGATCACCCATTCAGCTCTTGTCCTTTGAATCAGAGATAGGGATGACAACGGATAGGGTATCGACCGAGTGATCCTATTTCATACCCGATTCCTGATTGGAGGGTCTTATCATCCCCGTTCCCATCCCCATTGGGGAACTTAGATAAAGAACCAAACCCATCTCCCAATGGGGATCGGGGTTTCCCCGAATATACCCATATTCAAACAAATAAAATAAAGAAGTCAAGAATGTAAATAAATTAATATTTATATTTAGAAATATAATCTCAATTGATAATCTTTGAATATTAAATAGTGTATGATAGGTAGTACTAATTGATAAGATTTGGTAATTAAAGAGGTGTACTGTTTACATTTATATCCTTATTTATATGTACATATAATATATAATACAGTACATGTAGTTTGTATAATCGGGTACGGGAGGGTGGGGCAGGTATGGGGAGGGTATGGGGTGGGTACGGGTATTCGGGAGTGGAGATTACAAAATCATGTCCGCTCCATACCCGAGCAGATTTTCATCATATCCTACAATACCGGCTACTTTTGAGGAAATTTTTTGGGTTATACCTGCCTCTATATAGGCGGGGCGAGACGGGTATCCACTAGATATGAAAAAATTGTTATTCCTAATCAGTGATGAGATTTATTTTGTTAATAAGAAAATATTTAAGAATGTACTAGTCATTAATGAATGTAGAATCCCTTTTGTTAGAGAGATAGAAAGATACTCCCTCCGTCCCTTTTTAAGTGTGTTACCTCGTAATTCCAATTTATTTTCTCTCATATCAACTTTTACAACTTTTACATCTACTTTCCACGACTTACCCTTATCAATCCTCCCTCCGTCCCTTTTTTAAGTGATCCGTTTGGGAAACGTGTATTTTTGTGGACGTTAAAAAAGGCACCTCCGTAGAACATTTTTAATTTTTTTTTGCACCAAATTAAAGTACTCCATGAGCACTTTAATTTGGTATTAAAAAAATTAAAAGATTTTATAGAGAAATATGTTTTTTAGGGGTTTGAAATTACACGTATTCCCATATGGATCATTTAAAAAGGGACGGAGGGAGTATAATAATACTCACTAACTTTACAAAAAAGGAATCTACTTTTAAGGGCAAAATATGAAATGTATCCACTGACTTTTCAAAATACACACTTATTAAGGGACAACCCAAAATGGAATTGGTCCAATGCTTGAGATTTGAGAAAATGGTTTTAGGTAATTAGATCTCAAAGTTGCTCCCTTTTAGGCTAAAAAATATGATAACGATGAAGTTAAAAGATAAAGAGAGAATGAAGTGAAGAAGCAATGTGCATAGCAAATCGCACAACGAAAATTTGCTTATCCGACCCTCACGCTACTCACACGGGCTGCAATGTTGTCCCTTTGTCTCTCTTTTGGTACGTAATTATAATTAGTCAGCACCAAAATAATATCTTTTCTCGAAATTAAGACGGCGCAATCACTATTTTTGTTATCTTATTTTCCTTTGGTTTAGCGGAATTGTCGAGACCATGTATCTTATTTGTTAAATTCTGCTAGTTGGGGTAGAGTCAAGAATCAAGATAAGTAGAAGGAAGAAAGTTTTAAGTTATGGCCTCAAATTGATCCGTGTAAATAAGGTGGATTGCATAAGTAGTGCTGTCCATGTCATGCTTCCACAAGTTTGGACAGGGGCACATCAAGCCTTGCTGTGTCATGTTCTTAATTTTGGGGTCATTCAGGATCAAAATAGTGATTCAAACTATTCATTTTATTTCAAGTTTGTCAAGTGTGCAAAAAATTACAATAATCTGATGTCGTTAGCAAATATTATTGAGTCAATCCTGATGTACAATCATAGTAATTCTTCCCATAGACAACATACTTGACAACGAACAGAATGAGCGAATCAGATCACTGTGATGTGCCCGGAATAGAACCCATATTTGGGTCACAGAAGCTCAATGGATTACCTCGATTAACAAAGGTCTAGTGTGCACGAAAGTTTGGTTAGATACAAACCCAAATCCAAGTAAAATCCATGTCTTCTTGCCCATTGGACAATCAAAATAAAGGCAGCATAGCAAAACCACCTGTAACAATGCCAATTTATGGGACTCCTGAAACAAAGTCATCGTCTAAGTACCATCGCCAATAAACGTCACCACTGCAGGAATATAAAAAACTGAATTGCTTTCAAGACTAATATGTCGCCGATAAACATCACCACTGCAGGAATATAAAAAACTGAATTGCTATTCAAGAGCAATACAACCAACAAAATTGTCACAGTACACATAAAACGACTTCGCTCAAGCTAAAAGAACGATGGAAATAAATCTTTAGATAATTCCAATCTTGTTTGCCACATCCAAAGCATCATAGTCTGGAGTCAACCGAACATACGCCTTCTTGGTTCCATCAGGCCTGCATCACAGGATTACGAGATAAGGTTATTCCTATTTTTCACTGTTAGAGAGAAATTTTAGTTTAGGTCATAAAGTAGGAATAAGGCATTATGTGGAACACATGTACTTCCACACAAGGACGTTTCAAATGTACTACTATTCACTGGGTCAATCACTCAACACGTGGAAAGAACCTATCTCGTTCCCCATCAAGAGGGTATGAGATATGAAGTTGACATGTGTAGTTGGGCATTCACCCATCAAAAGCCAGTACTTCCAAGTGTGCTATATAAATGTATATGTCTGCTAGTATTGCAGGAAATGGCTTAAAAAACTTCGTAAACAAATACTTACACTAGGCAAAAAAATGCTAAGAGATTAAAATGAATGTGTCCCCATGTCCTTAATCATGGGAACAAGATGAATCCGACAGTTATGAGTCTTATGCACAACATATGAAATCAAAACATTGTATGGCAGAAGTCTACTACCAAACCAACTTGAACATCATCTCCACTTGGTCTTTTGTATTTAATATAGTTGTGTATGCAAATTGTCTCTATATTCACCAAAGAAATCTTTTTTGTTAGTTCAAGTGTGTGAAAACAATTGCTACCTGATCAAGGTGTTCACTTTCTTGGTCTGAATGTCATACATCTTCTTCACAGCAGCCTTTATCTTTTTCTTATCAGCACGGATGTCAACTATGAAAACCAGGGTATTGTTGTCCTCAATCTTTTTCATTGCAGACTCAGTAGTCAGTGGATATTTCAGGATCTGATAATGGTCTAGTTTGTTTCTTCCAGGAGCACTAACGCGTGGATACTTAGGATTCCTGTCCTTCTTCAATGTCTTTGGCCTGTGAAACGTAACTGAGGTTCGGATCTTCTTAGCTTTCTTCTTGAATGTTGAGGAAGCTGATTTCACAGCCTTGGCAGCCTTTAAGGCCTGTGCCTTTGGATCGGCCTTTTTCGTAACATCACCTGTAGTGGAGGAAACAGACATAAAAGTGGGTAAGAGAACAAGATATGGTAAACATATTTGTTATATTTTAGTTTGCTAACAAGTCTAACCATAAAGTTTCAAACCCAATCAAGCAATAAAAATGGAAAAACGCATTTCATCTTTCTTAAAGCATAGGCTGTGGATCGAACCAAGAACAAATTCATGCCATTTTCTTTCTAGCAGAATAACTTTGAGCACGAACAATAAAAGTCAATGCTTATCTTCTCATATCACTACTAAGCACAACAGTGTACAACCCAAAATTTTTACAACAATGAAAGGTTCCAAGCCAGTGAATAATAAAAACACCATACGAAATGATAGGAATGTGAAAGCCTGTAAAGAAGGGTGATGGATAAATAACAAAAGGTTTAGTACTATTGAGTTTGCCAATAGTGCAAGTAATTAGAGTCGCCAGTATAGGAACTGCACATGAGGACAATAGAGTGTAGGTGTTCTGTTAACTCGAACAAATGGGTATAAACAGTTGTAGCACAACTAAGAGAAAGGCGGTGGAATTGGATAGTATGTATGTTCTTTCTTGCATCAACATCTCCCAAACAGAAGCATTAGCTCCGATCATTTCTACTTAAATTAATGTAAGTCCAATTTCAGTTCTTGATTCCTCTTCCTTTCTTCACGGGCTCTTCTCTCAAATACTCCGGAATTACGCGATGAAATGAAAAACTATGAGTGGGAATAACTAGTGAACTAACAACGAAAGTGTGAAAAGGAGAAAGTTCACACTTTCCTTCACCTAAATATAATGTTTGTTAAAACACTTCAGAAACTCAAACTAACAAACATCCAAACTACCAGAATCAAATTACATTTCTATGCCAAGATAATACAACAACAAAAGGTCAGTTACGTGAAACGGGAGTATACCTTTAGGAGCCATTGATGAACACTGCAACCAAACCCTACCTGAAGTACAGCAGTCAAATGAAAATCACAAAACCGAAGAGAGCCAATCAAAATTTCAGAGGAAAAATTTGTACAGCAAAATATTAGTAGCATTACTCACAGCTCGAGAAATCATCTACTTACCACAGCTTTCAAATTGAAGAAATTAAATACAGAAAACGAAAAGAAAATGCAGTTGTATTGTTAGCTAGAAGAAATCGTACCTTTGGACGGCGCGCTGAGAGAGAGGAAGACGATGTGCTGTTTGCGGCTAAGGATTAGGGTTTTGATATGAGGATCATATAAACTGACGGAATTACGAAGGTAACCTTTCAAAATGTGGGCTGTTATTATGTTCGGGCCCGGCCACTGAAAGGATAATTAGGTGGGCCAGTTCCGTGTTATGGGCCCCCATAAAGATTTCGATCTCGTCACATCATTGCTTCTCATTTTCATTTTTTGATGAATAGTGAGAAATATTATTAGCTCTATCGTCGTTACATAATGAAAGACGCCGGCAATGGACGAATAATATAACGAGGCTAATCTGTCACGAATGAGCATCAAGCCTACATAACATAACACAATACAACGATGAAATTAATAACATAAATTTAACAAAACAACAATAAAAAATACAGAAATGCAACATGCCACCTACACCACGCAACAGCTGAACAAACAACCCATCGTCCATCAAACACAACCATATCCTTACGCCCATCCTCAGTGGACTCTGAACAAATAAAAAAACCAATCTTTTTTTTTTTTAGAAAAACCTTTGAAAAACATTAGAATTTGAAAACCCAATGATTCTTTTATTTTTTGAACGTTTCAATATGATCTGTTTATGGTATTTTTGTTAACCCTTGATTTAGAACATTTTTTTATCCTTTATATTCCTCTTTTTTTTTTAAGTCGATAGAGGAACACTTTTTTACCCTAACCTTATCCCATCAAACTAAAGTGAAAATCCTCCTCGCAGTAATTCGTAATGCTACACAATCACTTGGCCAACTCTCACATGGTTCATCCCTCCTCAGTTACTAGTACAAAAAGGTATACAACCTAATTTAGAAACTTGTAATAAATACATATATATGTTGAGTAGGAGCATATGTTGGACTTGGGGTGGGTCCGGACCGTTCAAAACACAATCGGACGACTGAGGGGTGCACAGCACGAGGCATAACACCCAATTGCACAACACCCACCTCATTTCCGCATATGTTCAAGTACGTAGAACTCTAATGGATACTTAACAACTAATTAGTTTGAGTGATTAAAATTTTTCCTAGTGGGTAACCAATGCCACTCTCCAAGGAAAAGCTCGAACAACCTTAATCAAAAGAGTACCTGTACTCGAAACCAACACAGGTGGGTAGGTAGAGCGTAAAACCAATCCCATTTGCCCCACAAATTTGTCACTTGAACTTACCAAAAAAAAAAAAAAAATTTGTCACTCGATAAGGGGATGTTCCACTAAGGAATCTTTGGGTTTTTTGTTGTTGTTGTTGTTGTTGTCTTTTTATGCTTTTCGAGACGTGTTATTTTCTCCACACATAAAAAAATTTAAAAAGTTAAAAAATCAAAAATTAGTGGAGCGGGCCCTAAGTCACACTATAACTTTGGCAATTGGTATATTCAATGAGTTCTGGTAGGCGCAACTTGTAGTATAAACTAATAAAAGTAGCATGGGAGATAATAAATCAAATTTGGGTAGTCCATTACAATTATCATTGTGCTTTAGGGTCTATAATGCCAATTGGGGTGATATGAATTGAAAAGAGTGAAAACCCCAAAGGTTTGCCATAAAAACATTACGTCCTTGTCATTGATGAGGTTGCACATTCGAATTTCACCTTAGGCCAAATATTTAAACTGTGGATCAGAGGTTTGCCCTGGTCGTTAACGTCAACGCCCTGTAATTAATTAAGTTGCATGTAAGTTGCCCAATCATCCGCGGGTTATGAGGAAAAAAAGAAACTTAAAGAGTGAAATTTGTTATTGGACTTAACCCTCTGCTGTTTCAATCTTCAATTCCACTGATGAAACCAAATAATTTGACATGTTGACAATGTACCATTGGTTAAGTCACGATTGAGTCCATAGCAGCACAACCACAAAAACTTATAATGACAGAATGCCTAAAGATGAGAACAGAGAAAAACTTGCAACTTCCTTCAAAACTAGAAACCAAATAAATAAGCTTTGCTAAACATATTTTGGGCAAAATGGCAGATGCCCTCTCTCGTCACCCAAAAAAAACTAGAAAAACAAAAACCATGAAAAATTCTAGACCACCCGGAAAACCTTCATCAAAATAACAGGCATCATTTATCAGTTGCATTAGAAGTATCTATCACCAGTTAGTCACGGGTGATATTCCCCTCCGAGGAACACACTTGTTAGAACTTTCTTTGAGTGAAAACTTGCCTTCAAGAGCCTCAAAGTGAAAACTTGCCTTCAAGAGCCTCAAACCCTAAAAAGGAAAAAAGAAAGTTAAGATATATGCTTAGTAATTAAGGATGGTCAAATACGAAGTTTAATTCGTGAAAATGAACAAACAAAATGGAGTAGGTAAATTCGCATAACCTCGGACATCCCAAAATCAACAACCATTTCCTCAAGTGCTCCAACTTCCTTGACATTTAATTTATTCAGTATTGTAATTCCAGAAAGAGTAGACATAGGAGTCACCACCAAATCATCCATCACCATGTAAGTCCCCGCCCCCATCACAAATCCTCCTTCATTCGCGACATACTGGATCTCCTTCGACATACTCCTTTTGCATTCAGGACAAAAGGTACACACGTCATACGCAACATATGGGTGGTAACTTGTATATATGCAACCAACATAGGGATAGAGGCCGGTATGCAGGTTGGCATTGGCGCCGTTGCTTGAGCAAGTGTACAATTTTTTAGGAATGGAATCGTTGAGCGATAAGGCAACTTGAGTAGCAGAGAATGAGGGTTTTGGTTTGAGGAGAGAGTCTTTGGTTTGGTTTGGTTTGGCTGGATGTAGGTTTCGCTAAGGTTTTCGATGCTTTCGCAGATGTTGCCCAGAGTGCCCACCATGTTTTGTTTTGTGAGAAGCCTAACCACGGTTCCAACGGGCAGATGGAGAAGGTGGAAGAGGAAATCAACGAAGTCTTTCCCTGCTTCTGCGAAAAGAACTCTTTTGTTCTTCGTGTCAACGAGAAGTTTTAGGCTTAACTTGGCTTCCGAGGTGGCTGCCATTGTCACTTTGTTCTCAGAGTACTGGTTCTGGTTTAATCTAGAGCTATATATTATCTGCTGAGGGACAGAATATAATTCGATTAGGTCATAAGGTTATTAACAAACAAACAAACAAAAAAAAGAGGAAGAATTTAAGGTTAGGTGATAACTGATAAGGTAATAAATTCTAGTATATGGATTCAATTACTTAAGAAGATAAGTCATACGGGGATATAGTGATAAATTTTTTTCAAAAAAATATCTTAAGTGATAGTGATAAGAATCTCATATGTATTATTTTACTCTCAACTTTACTTTTTATACGGTATGGCCGAACAATTTTTCGTGAAAAAGGGTAGTGACAGTAACACGTATCCTTTATTGAGTACAGTTTGAAATTTTATTAGTGTTTTGAAACTCTCAAAAAATATCGTAATGGAAATGTTTGTTTCTAAAAGGAATGATTTGTCCTATAATTTTATGGGAGTATTTTCATTGCTACTACTCAAGGAAACCACATCGAAAAAGTTTGTAAAGAAAGAAGTGTTACACGCTCAAGCTTACAGTAGGCAACATCCTTGATTACACCCTAATCACACTAAAATTCATACTCCCTCCCTCCGTCACTAGCGGACGCAGGATTAAGAATTTGACCTGATTTGCGGGGACTATTCTTTAGTAATTTTACAAAAAAATCAAAGATGTTCTATAACTAGGAAGAAAATTAGGAGGAGTGCAGAGACTAAACATCTCTCCTGTCCGCCCTTGCCCTCCGTTCCATTATTTGGGTCCATTTTTTTTTTTTTTGGATATCCCAAAATCTTAGTCTACTTTCCTTTTACGAATGTCCCAAATTGAGCCATTTTTCTTTTTTTCCTCCATCTCCACATTTGAATTCAAACACAAAAATGGAAGAAAATTTGAGTCTAATAAAGTAGTCATTGCAATTCAACCCAAAAAGAACAAAAATTATCGGAGGGAGGGAGGTATCTTCTAAATCTATCTCATTGCCTTCCAAATCCAATCAAATTAAGAAGATCATTCATAATCGTTTGTTTCACAAAAGTCAAGCAACTAACTGTACATTTTTTTGACTGCCTTCCCTTCCCTAATTTTCCTGATGTTCCGAGGCCTAGTTTCCGTTTCCCAAACGATCATTAAAAAATCTGAGATTTTATCAATTCTCTTTCTCATTTGATAAGATCAAGGGTTGATTCTATCAAATTTTGATTTTATCTTTTGGGAAACTAGGACAAACTTTTTAATCCCAGTAAAATGAAGTAAAGGAATAGAATATTTATTTTTGGAATTAGCTCCTCTCCAATTTGGTTCTTTCTAGTCCCTTCTCGGTTTTCATTGTTGTGGTCCATTTCGAGCTCACAAAAAATATTGAAACCGTTCATATCGTAGATCTCGTCAACAACTTCAATCACACAAAAAAATCATCTTCATTGAATACTGATTGATACTTGAACGACACACATTTATATGGAAAAAACACACACACACACACACACAAATGGATTGAATCCAATGGCAACAAAGATGAATTCTACAAAATTTCAAGTTTAATGTCGTTTTAGCTTTTGGAAAATGTAGTAGATATACTACATCTCAGAGCATCTCCAACTCACTCATCAAATACCAAATTTCAAGTTTTTTGATGAGTAATGTTGAAAAACACTGCTTCAACCCACACATCAAAAGCGAACGCCAAAATTGATTACCCTTCCTCCCTTATCAAATATAGTGAGTCATCAAATTATTTACTATAATTAAATTATTTTGTTTTACGTTATTATCCATTTCCCGTTGGCATCTTGCTGTTGAAACAACTACCATATTTGAAGTTTGAACTCAACATCCCTATTTGAAGATTGAACTCATCTATTGTATTTATAGTTTGAATTCTCCT
>JAXBDA010001080.1:0-62323 GCA_036023075.1 Gaultheria prostrata | reverse complement strand
GGGGGGGGATTTGGATGAGATTTCCCCATTTTAGTACAAAAAAATGTTTTCCACTAGCTATATCCCGTCGAACACAAACACCGGATATGGATTTTCTCCATCCATTGATATCCTGAGCAATATCTCAAGGAATTTCACATCTCATCCATTTCATATCTCAAACGAGGCCTAAGCTTGTCCTAGCTGCGTTAATACCTGTGGCTAAATTAGAACATACTTTCTTCGTCACAATTTATTAGTTGTTTTTAGAAAATTCAACATGTCAGGGGAACATTAGCATTCCACTTGTCATATTTTTTTCTTTCATTCTTTCTCTCTTCAAAACATCATTATTTTATGTAATTAGTTTCAAAAAGTAAAGATAAAAATACAAACTCACCATTTTTTTCCCATTACTTTGGAATTGAGACAATAATTTTTAGAACAACAAAAAATAACAATTGAGACAAAATTAGGGACGAAGGAAGCATCTCTTGTTATCTATATGCCTTTTGATGAAACTAAACACGTTGGATGAAATGAAATAATAGAGCATTTGGGTGAGTTTGATATTGGCCACACGGACTTTGTTACCTCTTCTAAAATTTCAAAGGCAATACGGACGCAAGTCAAAGTGCACAGATCAAAACACAAATGTCCGTGGAACTAATAATTGTGTATGAACTCAGTAATTACTCCCTCCATCCGTTTTTTGGTTCACATACATTTTTTTTCGTCTCTTGAAGTTTGTCCATGTTTAAAGTCATTGAGTAAATTGTGTCCATTTTACTGTTTGTCTTGTCTTCAAATGGAGTATTTAATTAACAAATCAATCATGATTGAAGCGTAAAATAAATATAAAAAAAGAAATGTACAAAACAAACATGATGTTTTAAATAAAAGATTGAAATTTCAAAATGGATCAACAAATACGACGGAATGAGTACATTCCATAATGATGCAGATTTGTTAAAAGTATTGGTAAGATAAATTTTGAAAATTGGATCATTAATTGTGAGATAGGCGGCTGGGATCACGCATTACAGGGTCTTGGCATCTATCTAACGTGTGAGACCCAAGTGCTTCAATTTCCGAACATATCTGTAACTGAATCTGGTGCAACCGGGGAGCCTGTAATGAGCAAGTCACTAGTATAGTGAGAATCTAGGCTGTCCATTCTTGCTTTGGATGGTCCGGATCTTAAATATAATGTTCACGCGAATAATTTATTTCAAATCCGAACCGTCCAAAATACTTTGAAGGGCCGAGGTTTACTCACTACCAAGGTGTAGTGATTACAGGCCCCCCGCTAATATCCGGACCATCCAAAACACTATGGACGGTAGAGATTTACTCAGTACAAGGTGTAGTGACTACATGGCCCCCGCTCCTCTCGTTCTGTTCTGTATCCGTAGCATTGCAAATGAAATTTGTCAGTCAGCCATAGGCAGGAAGGTTCTAGCCAAAATAGGAATAGTGAAGATGCACGCACGGCCGATTATATCCATCCGCAATCCTCGGGGGTGGGGGCAGATTGGGGGGCACACGCACTCGAGTGCCGACACGTGCAAAGTACAAGTTGGGACGACTAGCGCGTACTCCACACCGCCCACGTGCCCCTTCGTACCACCTGTCGGTAACCAGATCCTCCTCGACCCGCATAGCTGAACGCCGACACATGGCGTTAATCACAGCCGTCCGATTCTATTTTCTCCGTACTAGATCGTCAGCTGCAGCAGTACTTAGGTGGGGTTTAGTCTAAGTGGTAAATTAAACTTTTTTGCTTTTTGAATTGAATACGAATATTTAAAGCACCAAAAAACAGAAAAGTTTAGTTTAGTTGGTAGTATCAATTTATTACTCCATCCGTCCCAATTTTTTTTTTCAATTATACCACTTTCTGCTACGCTTTAAATTACTTACAGTATATCTTTTAATCTATAATGTTTTTCATCGTTTTAAAAACTTTGTATAATAGAATAAATTGTGAACTATCAAACAAGATCCATATTTCATATATTTGGAGATCAATATTAAAATATATAAGCGATTAAAAACTGACACGATTATAAAAATTTGACAAACAAAATGAGATTGATGAAGTATAAATGCTAAGTGCCTAGAAACAATACCCAAAAAGTACCCAGATAAGTGAAATGAGTGGCTCGGATTCACGCGCCACTCATTTCATTTTTCTGGGCCACTCATTTTACTTTTTTGGGTACTTTCTCGGTATTGTTTCTGTGTATGTAGCATTGTTGATTTATTATTGGACCATTTTGACCTTGTTCGTTTTGGGAAATGAGATCGGTTTTCTCAAATTTTTCTTCAATTATTACCTTTATTTTTAAATATTTTATAATTTCTCACTCTATCTCTCTCCAATCATTGTCTCATATTTTCAATAATTACTCTTATTTCTCCCTCCAAACATAACCCAAAACCCAAATTTCAACTTCGGGTGAATTTCTCATCTGATAAAATCAAGTAATCAGCATTTGCTAAAATAAATAATTGGTTTTAGTAAATGAGGAAGCTATTTTGCTAAAATCAAATGTTAAAATATTTGATTTCATTTGCTAAAATCAACAGTTGATTTTAGCAAATGAAAAACAACCCATTAAGAGAACATCATCATTACAATTATCATATTTTTTCTTCTCTCTTTTTACCATTCAAAATATCATCATTGCAAGTATTTAGTTTCAAAAAGTAAGGGTGAAAATGTAAAATTATACTCCCTCCGTTCCAAAATGTTTGGCACACATCCACTATGACACCTTTCGAAAAATCATCTACTCCCTCCGTTCCTAAATAATAGCCCCACTTTCTCTCTCTTGCCATTTTTCAAATCAAAAAATGAAGAACTTCCGCGTATCAATTCTCGAATTTTTTCGCACCGAATTAATGTACTCGACGTGAACTTTAATTCGGTGAGAAAAAATTTGAAAAATGATACACTGAAGTAAAAATGGCACGACTTTTCATAGTGGACTGTTATTTTGGAACGGAGGGAGTATATTTTTCCAGGTATAATGAATTATATATGCAATATGGATCTTATTTGATAGATTTTGCTTTGTTTTAAAAAACGAAAAATTTCAAATCGTAAAAAGTAGTATAAATTACAAAATAAAGATGATTTTTTGAGAGGTATGAATAGTATTTATGGCCAAACATTTTGAGACGGAGGGAGTAACCTCTAGAGAGTCCCAAAAACCCTAACCTCTATAGTTTTCCGGGGGGGGGGGGGGTTAGTCGCCTATTACTCCTCTCCACCCATTTCTCTCTCCTCCATGGCCTTGCCTCTTTGGATCCATTTATTCCGGTTCTGTTCGGCGTTCATTCCCTTCCTCCATTACCGTCTCCTTTCTTCCACAGTTCGATCTCCATCCTCTTCTTTCGGTCATTCGAGGTCAGATCTGGTGTATCTTGGAGTTTGGGGCTCGGTCTGGAGCTTCTCCGGTGAATGAGTCGCCGGAACCAACGACGGCGGCTTTGGTGACATATATTTGACAAGCTGGTGCTTCTTCTGGGTGCTTGTTCTTCGATTTTAGTTATATTTTATTTTAATTTCAGTTTTATTTTATTTTTGGTAATTTGTTTACCCTTTTATTAGTTGGTTTATTAGCCCCTGTTCGGGTGTTTATTCTTCGATTTTATCTTACGCTTAAGTGGTAGGGTTTGAGCTATTTTCCTTCGAGATCTCTATAAGCAAATTATGGTCAGGTTCCTAGCTTAGGCTTGTTATTGGTTTGCCTCGAGCAGGGGTGCCACATTCTAGATTTTGATAGTTTTGGTTCTTTTCCTGTTGTATGTGATGAAATCTATACTGCCCTCGGGCATTTTCCTGAATGGAATGGACTTGACATTTCCAAAAAAAAAAAAATTTGAGAATTTATAGTAATGATCAATACATGGCATCCATGTCTCGGTCGAACCATTTCGCCCTTATTTATAGGGAAGTGATATTGACACTTCTCTTTTCTCTATTGACACTTCATTTTTTTGTTTCTAGTAGGTAAAATTACTCTTGCACTTTATGAATAAAGACAAAAAAAGAGTGCCAATAGAGAAAAGGGGAGTGTCAATATCAACTATTTATATCGCACTGCATATCCATTTTGAATTTGTCCTTTTGCTTTCTCATAAGTTCATCTACTTGCTTATTGTTTTTTTTTTTTTTACTTCAATTTAGGGGTGCAAAAGAGCCAAACCGAGTTTGGTAGCGTCCGAGCTTGGTTCGTGCTTAAATAAGCCAAGCCCTAATGAACTGAGCTAGTTTAATTTTTTACACAAGCCTACTTTTGTAAGCCGAGCCGAACTTTAGAATATTGAGCTCGGCTAGTAGTAAAGGTGCCGAGCTGAACTGTGCCTTAACGAGTCGAGCAAAGAGCTATCGCGAACATCTCGCTTCGTTTGCAACCTTATTTGAACCCCAAAAATAAGGTCAAAGTGATCCACAATGGGGAATACCATGCTTTTGATAATTTTTAAACTGAAAACCAACAAAGTAGTGAATATTTTGGGTCAATGCCTCTTATCGGTAATTTTCCCTTTTAAATTTCAGTGTTTACCATCTTTGGCTTGGATTGGCTTTTGCTATATACAGGATTATGCCTCGAGTAAGCCGGGAAGTGGTCCTGTTTTCTTGGAATGAGGTTTTGTTTGGCACAAGGAAAAAAGTACTTGGAATAACATGGTGTCCCATAATATAAAAAATTGGCATTGTCCTAAAATCTGCGGTCCAAAAATGAGCAATCAGACGAGGAACAATGTGCAAGAATTTTGTAGTTTCCCTAGCAAAATGGCTATAGTAAAAACTATTCATAGTCACTTAATTACTCGTATGAAAAGAATAGAATCTGTGGTTTACCATCTTTGGCTCGGGTTGGCTTTTGCTATATACAGGAACTAGACCTGGATTATGAGATACATTAGTGGTCCCGTTTCCTCGGAGTAAGGTTTTGTTTGGCACAAGGAAAAAAGTACTTGGAATGACATTCTGTCCATATAAAAATGGCATTGTCCAAAAATCTGCTGCATATTTGCAAGTTTCTAGTGGATGAAGCTGTAAAAAAAAAAGAATATTTAGTCCTTTATAACCCTTTTGCCGTGAGTTCCACTCCTATATATTTTCCGAGGCTCTGTTTTTGGCGGCTGTATAAAACACATTGCTTCCGCGGGATCAGATTACTAGAAATACGTCTGTTGTAGTTTTTTTTTTTATCATCCATCTATTGCAGTTTGAGCAAGAGAGATAAGATATGCGTCTCAACAAAGGAAAGAGAAGGGTTTGGAGAATATGATTTACAAGCTTTCTTAGGGAAATGCCATGATGTGCTTGTATAGTTACTTGCTTCGCGGGTAAAATGAATGAATTTATCAAAAAAGGAAAAAAAACAAGAAGTGCCATTGTATGGAACTTGACCACTCCATTAGTTAGTGTTACGAAATGCATTGCATTAGCAGATTAACAGATGATGAAACATCCTCGTTTGATATCTTTAGTTGTTCTTCGTTACTCCTGTTGTCTCGAAAAAACAAGGCCACCCGTTAACTATTTGGGCTTAAAGAGACCTCAAAGACGGTGTATATTTTCAACATTTTTGATGAACAAAACAACCAAAAAAATCAACTTTAAAGAACAACTATAGCATCGAACATACACATCATTATAGAGTAAATTAAATACTAGTACTTTAGTGTGTTTTTCCAAGTTGGGCCTTTCAGCTCTTTTCTTTTTTCGAATTTGAGACCTCTATGTTAGTTTAGGGTTAGACTCTAGCTCTATTTGATGGCCTGCTTTTGATGGTATATAATTATGTAAACCCACCAGAATTGGGGCCCATATGTGAAGTAAATATTTTTGGGGCCCAAAAAAAGGTTTGGTTAGGTTTTGTCGAGGGCTAATAGCCTAATACTGCCTAAAAATAGAAAGAGAAGATGGGAAAATCCGAAAATAACAAATAGTAAAATCGAATTTCATTTTTCGGTTTATTTAGGGTATAGGAAAATGAGACGAGTTTTGAGAAAACAAATAAGCAAAGGGTTTTTGTTGGTTTAGGGAAAAGAAAAAAAAGTTTATCGAAGCTAAAAATGTTTCTACATTCTAACAAAGCTAAGACCGGACCCAAAACCTCAAGGGATTGACCTAGTCGTCAAGCCTGAGACTCAGGGGTTTGTTGCCTCCTAAGTGTCCAGGTTCGAAACCTCTCAGGTGTTATCTTCTTTTAGAGTCAGTCCTTACGGAATTTTACTCTGGCTCTAATTGAGTTTCCAGCAAGCGGGCGGTGAAACTGGCTCCGAAAATTAATCGAGGAAAGTATAAGCTGACCCGGACACCTGAAATAAGAAAAGAACCCATAGACCAAGGCAGGCACATAACGGAACTTTAACAAAGGGATATTCAAGAAAAAAGTTGACAAATTTGGTAGTACTTGGAATAACCAAATGTCATGGAGTAATAAACTTCCAATTTTGTTAAATTAAAACTAAAGGGGACCAGCATTAAAGCTATCAATTTTCCAGCATTTGGGTTCCCAAATCTAAAAAGTACTGGAGTAGCAAATTTTGTGTGACCAATGGGAGATATGATATGACCACTAGCTAGCTAGTCCATAGCTTTTGGAACCAACCAATTAAGTAGCCAATTTGTGATTCTTTATTATGAAATGCATGCATAGCGTACGTATTTGGCTGTTGCCAAACAGATTAATGTGTCACTTCTTGGCTGCTTCTATACACTTAATGGGGATTTTTCAGAAGAAGGCAGGGATTGGAACACTCCATTATTAGGGTTACAAGCCATTGCATTAGGAGATGATGAAACATCTTCGTTCATATGTTCATATCTCTAGTTGTTCTTCGTTACTCATGTTATCTCATAGAAAGAAGGCCACCCGTAACTTCTTTTTTTCAGCAAAAAAATTTCACTCCACCCTTAACTATTTGGTGTCAAATAGACGTCAAAGATAGTATCTTTTCTACATTTTGATGAACAAAATAACCCAAAAAATCAGCTTTCAAGAACAAACTTACTAGTATCGAACATACATATTATTGCAAAACATTTAAAGTGTATTTTTCCAAGTTGAGCCTTTTCAGCTCTTCTCTCCATTTCGAATTTGAGACCTCTATGTTGGTTTGCTGTTAGACTTATGTGATGGCCTGCTTTTGATCAATAATAATTATGTAAAACTTTTATACCAAAATGAGGCCTATATTTCAAGTAAAAATGTGGGTGAAATCTTGAACCTACACACGTTGTTTTGTTTTCTTAAGTGGAGGAGATTGTGGCACCCCAGCCTAGTAAAGGTGTAAATTATGAGACCGAGCTCCAGTAGAGAGTCGTGGTAAATTTCTGGACGGATTGTCATAAATCTTACACCGCCTGTAAAGTTCAATGTTGTATATGATGGATCGGAGTGTTTGGGAGGCTAATTTTCAGCCTTTTCATTTTTTAACTTTTTTATTTTTTGGCTTTTTAGATTATAGTCATAATGTATGTTGAATTTGGTGGACTGTTTGGAAGAAATGTACATAATGCCTTTTGCAACATGAGTAGTGTTTGAGAAATATGTGCAGAATACATTATGGAGGTCTTTTTATTAACCATAATGCGAAAAGTGAAACAATGAGAACTAAATGTATTTTGAGTAGTGTTTGAAAGATATGCCCAAAATATATTTTTGGCTTTTGTTCTCTAAACTCAAAAACCTCAAATGCATTATAGGAGGATACATTGTGGGTGAGGGGAGCCAAACACCAAGAAATAGAGAATAGGTTCTGCAGTTAAGCGTGCTCGTCGTGTAGCAATGCGAGGATGGGTGCTGGGAAGTTTTTGGGTTTTGACGGCCAAAACGAACAATATTGTAAAAGGCAAGAGCGGGTGGTACAAGGAAAATGAGATGAGTTTTGAGAAAGTTAACTAAATAAACAAGGCATTGACAGTAGGGGTGCACATACCTCCGGCCGGGCTGGGCTTATACTAGATACTAACGACACTTGTGCTTGCCCAAGCCCGGCCCAATAGTAAACAGGCTTCATTTTATATTCCCAAACCTAGTCCAACTAAAGTTTTATTTCCCAAACCCACCCAACAAACCCATTTACTTTTTGAAGCGTAGTATAAAAAACATAAAGAAATCAACCACAACGATCACAAATTAGAATTCATAATTGGTAACACTTAAAGTTTTATGTTTTCGCAATACTATATAAACAAACCCATAAAACTATATAATTCTACTAAGTAAATGTCTCCCAAAAGATAAAAGGAGAAGAATAAAGAAATTGAAGAGAATAAAACAAACATGAAACTTACTCTTCAATAAGAGAAGATGTGTCTCTTCAAGAAAGTAAACCCTAAAAGAGAGAACCTCAAGCAAAGACTTCTAGTTTTCTACGGGACCAAACATAATCACATACTATATATATACAAACAACTTTCATCCAAACCACAAAATCCGGACCTACGTCCGGACCACACTTTCTGGATCAAATTTTGACGATCCGAACCGTTAGATGTGTTTAAAACGTGTTTTTAAGGTCCTACGCGAGGATTCATAAAAAAAATTTACCGGGAAGGGTTTGATCGGATCAGTTTTTCATAAAACGTATATATGTACAGTTTTATCAAAAACTGATCCGATCAAGCCCTTCCCGGTATTTTTTTAACGAATCCTCGCGACGGACCTTAAAAACACATCTAACGGTTCGGATCGTCAAAATTTGGTCCGGAAAGTGGGATCCGGATGTTAGGTCCGTATTTAGTGGTTTGGATGGGAAGCTCTATATATAAATAACAATATTGTACTCGGGCCGGGCCGGGCTTTGAGGATTTTCCCAAACCCAACCTATTAACTAATCAGGCTTAAAATATCATCCCGGCCCAACCCAATGGGCTTAAATTTATATCCCAAACCATAAAAAAATCGGACTGTGATAGGCGGGCAGGACGGGCTACCGGGCTGGTATGCACCCCTAATTGATAGTTTTATCGTTACCGCAGCTTTTGAATCCATAAATTGTTTCTTTTATTCGTTGGATTGGGGGAAAGGAAAGAGAAAAGTATATCAAATCTAAAAAAGTTATATTAAATAAAATTTCTACATTCTAGGAAAGCTAGAAACTGGAACCCATAGACCAAGGCACATAATCGAAAACCCAATTCACTTGAACCAACCCTAATACCCACACAATTAGGACCACTTACAATTAGATTTTTAAGAGAAAACAAATGACAAATATGGTAGTACTTGGAAAACCCAATATCATTATACATTTCCAATTTAGGTTAAAACTAAAGGGACCACCAGTAAGCTATCTGCATTAAAGCTATCAAATTTCATCCATTTGGGTTCCCAAATCTAAAAGGTATTTGCAATTTTTGTGAGACCAATGGGAGGAGATTTGACCACTAGGCTTCCTAGCTAGTGAACCAAGCAAGAAGTAGCCAAGTAGGTTTGATTCTTTATTATGAAATGCATGATGTGTTTTTCTGTGGCCAAACAGAGATTAATAACTCAATGCACAATTGGAGGTAAAAAATATTTTTTATTTTTATTGAGGATTAAAAAAAGACTTTATTAAACATCAAGATTGAGAGAGTGTTTGTGAGGCACCTTATTATATTTTTATTTTTCTATTGTTTTGTATTTTTGAGTGTTAGGCACACCACAACAGAACACATTCTGCGAAAATAAGTTTTTGGTTTTTGGGTTTAGAGAAGAGAAGTTTTTTTACTTCTCATTTTTAACTTCTCCCATTTTGGTTGACAAAAATACCTATAGAATATATTCTGCACATATCTTCCAAACAATACACCTTTCCAAAATACATTTTGCACATATTTCCCAACCACCCTACAAATTAATAAGGATCCTTATATTGACAGCCCATTGGGCTGACGATACGGCAAGAAGAAGACAAAAAAAAAAACACACACATTCTAGTGTATTTTTTTTTCACTGTTTTATACACTTTTACACATTCTTATACACATTTTAATATACTTTTGAAACCTTATCGATAACCCAGTAGGCTGATTTTAGGATTTTCAAATAATAATACATCCTAAATAATCTAGAAAGCAAAAAATATAAAAAGAAAAATGTAAAAAGTCACAAAACTACACCCGAACACCCTGTCAGAACAAGGAGGCTACATTTGTTGCTACAACCAAAGTACTCCTAGGTAGCCCCAAATTTTGGAAATGTTAGGCCCAGCTATAGTCCAGATTTCTGCCCAATGAAAGCCCACCCAACACAACCCAACCCGTGAACTTGCAACACCCGACCAGCCAAACCTGAATCGAACTTCGACCGAATGCTATTTCGGTCAGATTCGGGCCACACCTCAACAAACCTAATCCTACGCCCATCAGGTCAAACCTGACCTGAACCACACGACCCATGAGCAGCCCTAAAATCCACTTCATAGGTTAATTTACCCTAGGAAGTGGGTTGATCGTGTTCATTAAATTGTTTATTTATTAGAAATGCCTTCAGCCAGGGGCGGATAGAGGGGTGCACGCGAGAGCCCTGGTCCCCGCATGCCTCTCAATTATCCCATTATTTACACTATATTTTAGGTTTTGTTTGTACAAATTATGAAGGAAGGTTCCCTCAAAATTGTTATATCAGTATATGAAGATATTTTATTGTTAATTTATGGATACATGTAATTCAATCCCCCCGCATAATGAATCCTGTGTCCCCCACTGTCTTCAGCCCTTCCGATTTCGAATGAAAACCATTTCCTTCATTTACCCATCCGATTTCAAATGAAAACCATTTCCTTCCTTTACCCCGTTTTCTTTTCGTTGCATCACACGCTGAATTTCAAGAGGATAACGGCCTCATTTCGTAACTAGTCTATCATCAGAGTACCCACAAACAGAACTAAGTGATCAACATAGAAGTAATAAGCATGTTGGACTGTGAATTTGAGCATTTCAAGTCTAAAATACGAGTAAAAGCACATCTTCGAACATCGCCTCCTAAGAGGATTGAAAAAACATTTGCCTACCCAGGAACTTCTATTCGAAAGCTGCCGCCCATTTTTCTCCGGAAGTGAGACTATAGGGGACAAGGTAACCGCAGGCAGACGCCAATGGTGCTCACTGGGAAGTTAAACTAGAACTGGAGCAATCAAGGTGTAGAGTTTCAGAAAACCCTCCTGCAATATAACGATTTGCTATTTATTATCCACAAAGGTTCATCACATGTATTATAATCTGAACAAAACCCACATGTATAATCTGAATAAAACCTTATCACACCAGGCCAACAACGAAATTTTTTGGTACTAAATATATTCCATCTCTAGTTTAGAATCTGGGATCTGTCCTTGATTTCACGGATTTGGATCCTCTCTCAAGAAACTCTCTCCCAATATATCATGGAGGGCCACCACCTCCTCCAGTGATATAGAGAGGTCTCTCTCTGGCTTGATCTTTCAAGCCCTTGAGTTAAAATCTATCATTATGATATCAGTGAATTTCTTTACATTTTCTTCCTCGACTGGCAAACACAAATCTATCTTTGTTAAATTTTTTGATTATTTCTTTCATAATTCCTCTAATATGGTGAGTTTACGAATTAGAGTTAGCAACTTTGCCCTCAAAAATTGCTCTGGAATTGAACCGACCAAGAATTGACTTGTTAACAGTAAAACGAAGGTATAGTAGATTTTGCTCTGTGATTGTGCACCTGTTTGATGTGTGGCTTTGAATGCCTAAATCTTGAACTCGTTGAAGAGAGAGAAGCTTAATATCTGTAGTTTTTGGGAAGATAACGGTGTAGGGAGAGGAAAGATAAAACGGCAGGAGGAGCCTTTAGACCCCGTTTGTGGTGGTGGTTGTCATACGATGTCGTCTGGGTTTATGTACATTGGGTTACTGACGTGCTCAATTTTGATCCCTTGGATGGTGTCATTAATGCAGGAAACAGAGGGTTGTTAAAAGAGGGGTTTTTTCGGTGGTGTGTGCCTTCTGGAAAGTGAAAGCAAGAAACAGAAAATAAATAACGATATTGAACAGCCATACAAGAATATGCATGTATCATATTTCTTAAGAAGGCTTCAATCTCTGTAGTTTGACCATCTTAATGATAAACAGAGACTGATACTGAAGACAATTGGTAACTACTTAGCCTTGCCACCATTCTCATCCCAGAGTCCGGTGACAGCTTCATGCTATATTCAAGTAACTTGGCCGGGTTCAGAAAAGTGTATTACTCCCTCCGTCCCAAAAAGTTTGGCCTACTTATAAATTTCAAGATTTTATGTACGATACACGATATTATCCAAAACTAGTAACTTTTCAAGTTTGTCCTTCATTAGTTGACTCTAATAAAATAGGAGTTAATCAAGTTTTGAATTTAAATTTTTTTCCGGAAAGCGAAAAATCTTGCCGCTAGTGTAATCAGAGAGGTTTTTCAAATTTTTAAAACGCACTCTAAATTTTAAAATTTTCAATTATTCTTCTTTTGGTCTCATTATTTTGATTGTTAGAAGCATCTCAAGGGCAAAAATAGAATTTACCGACTTTCTTTTGTTGAAATTTTTAAATTGGTCCTATATTTTGGGACGGCCAAAAAAGGAAAGTAGGCCAAACTTTTTGGGACAGATGGAGTAATATTAATCATGATTGAGTTTAGCATCACTATTCAATACCTGAATCCATTGGGTTTACAGCACATCACTTGCATAGATTTGGAACTTGGCCAAAGATACTAATTCTGCAACCATACAACATCGTTATCAGATTGTTGAAGAAACTGCGAAAGGAAAAGAAAATGAATGGGAAAAAGAGTCTGACTCAGTCCAGAACTAGGACAATTAACAAATTTCAAATAAAAGCAATTGGGCAGAGGATGAAGAAAAGTAATTGGGCAGATGATGAAGCACATTTCTATCGCTAACAAGCAAACAATGTGTTCTATGCGGTCATTAGACAGCAATTGAGGATCGTCTCATTAGCAGGTTGCATTCTGCAAAAACACAATCTTAATTCCCGGTCTAGCATCCAAGAAAATTGGCCAACAGACGTACAAACTAAAAGAGATATCAGCCGTGCAATCAGATTTGAGTTGAATTTGTTAAATTCAACAAAAAAAAATCTGACTAATAAGTGCCCATACACAAAATTGAGTGTGAGGCAGGAGTAGAATCCATAAATCAAGTTCGTATAGTTCTAATTTTCTTATATAACTGAGCCACAGTAGTATCATACATCATCACAAGTTGCAACGACTAGCAGTAAGAATCTACCCATAGAGAAAAACTTTTTTCCCATTTATTTCAAATAGAGTTTGAGGCAGACCATTAGTTAGAGAATAGTATTATCATTCTAATCTTTCCTTCCAAACCAGAGGGTACAGTTCTAGAGTGGAGCAATCTGCTTTGAAGAAATTGTATTCGCAATCACAGTATAAAATTCATCAACATGAGGAGTTTTTCTAGTCGATAGCCACATACAAATTGTTACACGGCAACAATTAAAGATGACCATCTCTTGAAAGCAAAACAAACTGATGGGGATGATCGTAAAACAACAAAGATTCCTGACAATGAAAAGACTAACAGAATCCTAATATAAGGAAATAGAAATATGGAATGCATGGGGATGCTGAAAAGACTCCTACACAGGGCCGGCGATGTTTGGGTTGCCCAAGCCCGACCCCAAACGTGGTTGCCCACTCACTAATAAGTCATAAAAGTTTAAAAAGACATACAAGTAAAAAAAAAAATTTAAAACAAAATCAATGTTACATTGTGCTTTGAGCTTGAATTACATCAAAAAAATCACTTTCATACTGTAACCCCGGTTATAGTGTTTTATGATTGACACGATTCGATTCAAAGAAAACTTCTCCTTGCATTTTTTAAGGAAATTCTTCAATTGAGTCATCGTACTTTAACTTATCCAAAAACTCATTTTCAATTGAGAACATAGCTAATCCACTTAAGCTTTCTTGTGACATGTGTTGGGCCCGAAGTGCCCCCATGGATTTGGTTACACAATGCCACTCCTTGCGACCGCTCTAAAAACAGACTTGCGGGTGCGATGTCGAATGCCTTAAAAGACTTAATTGAAGCCCTTCCTAACACCAATTGGTGTTAGGAGAGATGGTGGAAAAACGGTCCGGCAAGTGGTATCAGAGCCAGGAGGTCATGGGTTCGAGTCGCGGAAGCGTCATCGTGAGGGAGGGATTGTTGGTCCCGGAGTGCCCATGGATTTGATTACACAATGCCACTCCCTGCGACCGCTCTAAAAACAGACTTGCGGGTGCGATGTCGAATGCCATAAAAGACTTAATTGAAGTCATTCCTAACACCAATTGATTTTAAGAAAGATGGTGGAAAAGCGGTTCGACAACATGGTAGTACAAAAGTAAGTTTTGTCAACTTCAACTAAGAAAACTCCTCTTCGCCAAAGCAATTGTAACCGGCAGTGTCGGCCCTAATATTTTAGGGGCCCGAAGCAAACTCTCAACTATTGGACCTCCTACATCTTCAAGAATTATTTTAAATTTTTTATAAAATACAATAATTCAAACTAAAAGGATACAACTATAAAAGGCAACACGTAAAAAAAAAATGATTGTAAGAGTTATTTTTTTTTGAAGAAAATAAGAATGTTTGCTACACATTTTAACTATGATTCGTGTGAAAAAAAATAAGCACTCGCTTGATTTTTTTCAGAAGTTTTTAATCAAATGTAGGAACATATCACTCATACATTATTGTTGTGTTTGTTAAATGCAAAATTTCTAACAAAGTAATTGAGTACTGTGTTTTTTCTAATATTGTGGATTGGGAGGGGAAAAAAACCACAAGCCATAAGTACCAAAACTAGAGAAATAAAGGGAAAGAATGCCCTTATCGAGGCCAAAGTCAGAAAAGCCTGGGGGAGACATGGGAATTGAACCCCACTCAGCAGAGGACCCGGGGGTACTAAAGGGCGCCCCTGGAGGCAAGGGCGGAGGCAAGTGAGTGACCACTCTGGCCCAAAGTTTTCAACTAGGGAGTAGATCTACTTTGCATCATTAAGTTGCTATTGACCACCCTTTAGACTCTCAATTTGCCCTATCTCAGTGGTTAAGTGACCACTCTGGCCCAAAGTTTTCAACAGGGGAGTAGATCTACTTTGCATCATTAAGTTGCTATTGACCACCCTTTAGACTCTCAATTTGCCCTATCTCAAAGAAAAACAATTTGGTCCTGGGTAAATTTAGGGTGGCTATAGGCTTTCTACCGTTTCGGTCTTGAAGTTTTCCGATGTGGGACAACTAGAAAGACTTGTTGTGAAGCTTTCACATGACTTAGGAGTTCTTGTTATTTTAGTGGATAACTTTAACGTAGGCCGATAGGGAAACACTAACAATAGAGACCCTTTAAAACACGAACTAAATTAACACAACACCAAGCAATATTAGCATGCATAATCTTAAGGGAATAATCGTAACTGGTTTTTCAGAATTTTCTACAACTATAACGAGAAAAGTAGTACTTTTGGGTAAAAACCAACATCCGAACAATAAAGAATACCTTTGACGCTAAGCCATAATATTCATTTAACAAATCTTCAAGAACAAGCTCCAAAACCTATGAACAAAAGTGAATAGCCGACAACATTAAGTCATTGGAGTAACAATTTGAACACATATAAGAGATCTTAGATTAAATTTTAGCACTCCGAAACCAAATAGTAAAGACATTGCACGACACCGCAGTAAATTGTCAGAACCACATGGACAAAGCATTACTTCCGTTGTTACCCTTCGGTCACACAACTCAATCTAATACACTTCAACTTGCCCAATGACACGACAACCTAAGTTACTAATTGTTAAAAATTACTCCCTCCGTCCCAATTTGTTGTGCTTGTTTCCTTTTTTGGACGTAAAATTGTCTATATCTTTTAATTTATAATATCTTTATATTCAATATGGATTTTGTTTGATAGATCTCAATTAATTTTGTTAAACAAAGATTTCAAAATCATAAAAAACATTATAGATTATGAAATATAGACATTTTTTTGAGAAATCCCAGAAAGGAAACATGCACAACAAATTGGAACGGACGGAGTAACATTCTTCCAAACCAAATTAATCACAATATTGCATGGTCCAGGAATAACTTCTTTTGGAACCACAGGGACCAAGGAGGACTTCAATTATTACCTGCTTCAAACACTAAACTCGATATAACACACTTCAACTTGCTGAAAATTAAGAACCGAACCACTAAGTTGTGAAGTATTTTCACTAGAAAATTGAAATCACGTTACCACTCATACTGATAATCACAAAAAACCAAGTTTGCATTGCAGCTACAATAAACTGGGATTATTGTGCTATTGTCCTTATGATCTCCGTTGTTATCGTCGTGACTAATTTATTCCTATCCTATTTGGTTCTGTCATCATCATACCATCAGAAATCACAAACTGACGGGTTTTTTTTTTTCCCACTTTTATTCAAGACAACGAATTTTGGAAAGCAAGAAAGAGTTCCAAATTGTTTGTCCTATACTAAAACTCGCACAATTTTCAGATCAAAAAATAAAATACTTTTGTGCACAATTTAATTGAAAAATTGCACAGTTTTCTGTTGCGGACAAGCTTGGGACGGAGGGCGCATAGGAAAAGGGTAGCAATGAAAAGGAAGAAAACAAACAGATAAAGACAGTAAAAACACAAATTGGAGTTGCCCATGATTCTGAACAATTGATAAGATGTAAAATAGAACAAACTTTTCCTTACTTATGTACGTCAAATACGATTTTCTTCACTCAGCATAGTGGAGGTTTTCTAAGCCCACAGCGCCACACTGGATCCCATGTGGATGAAACATGGAAATTCAAAAAGTGCATTGTTCCTCAAAAGTTCAAAATATATTTGATTGCCTAAGAAATTCTGAAAGACAAGAAAGCAAAGGATCACTATCTTAATGGAATTTACCACCAACCGTTGATCTACAAACCCAAAAACCAGTAAAATGATTACAGATGCCTTGCCAGAATAGGGTTATTTTTTTTATTCACTCATTTAGTCACCTGGATTACAAAAATTATGAGCGACAATTATACATCATCAAATGCCTTCCCACTCCCAAAACACCCCAACCCCAGAATTAAAAAATAAAAATAAAAAACACGCACCCCAATAAACAAAAGCCAGGTAACTAAAATAGGAAAAATAAAGAAATAATATATCAAAAAATAAGAAGAAGTGTAGAAGTTCACTAAAAAAAAGCTACATGAAGTACACTATTTATTTTGATAAACTTGACAGCCAAAACTTTAATCTGCACACCTGTTTCACATTTCTGCAATGTATGGCCTCTGGCATAAATTATCCAAGGTCCAACCGGGGCTGCATTCCCTTTTTACTTAGACGTGGCCGGGATGCAAAACTAACGTAAGGATTGACTTATTGACCTTTGGAGTTGCCAAAAAATCAGCCATTTGCAGCACAATCCTAGAAAGTGAAGGAGAATAAGAAGAAGCATCCAACAAGAAATATGTTTTAAGGCCTAAAGAAATGCTAAAAAGGTGCTTTGAATGAGTAGTAAGTTTAAATCTTTCCAGCTTCCTAGAAATTAAATCTTACCAGAAAAGTCACCCAAGGGAATCTACCCAGAAGTTTCCATAGCAACCAAGTGCTATGATGAGAATATGCCAAGATCTTACCGGAATCTGCGATATCCAAAACGCTCTCCTGCGTCTTAGTAGTCTTCACTTAGGGATTTCCTTCATTTTCCAGTATGATGTATTCAAGGTACTTAGCAGCATGCAACATGTAGTCCTTGCCTAGATTCTTAAACAATGCACTGTGTGTACAAGAATCAGGTTGAATCCCGTTATCTAGCATCTCCTTATACAATCTCAAAGCCTCGTCCCAATTACCCAAATCACAGTTCTCATTTATTAATATGGTGTAGGTGTACTTATTAGGGGGTATTCCCCGAGTTTCCATCTCATCCACATATCTGTAAGCCTGATCCATTCTTCTCAATTTGCAAAGACCATTTATCAGCACATTGTAGGTGATCACATTGGGCATAACACCCTTCTCCTGCATTTCACAGAAGTACATGAAAGCCAGTTCTAGCCTACCTCTTCCAATATGAGCATGAATTAGCGTAGTGTACGTCACTACTGAAGGCGATAAGCCTTTACTCAGCATCTCGCCGAATAACTCCCTTGCTTTTCTTAGATGCCCGATTTCCAAGTGACCGTGAATTATGCTAGTATATGTTACGTGATCAGGAACGAGACCATCACGAACCATGTTTTGCAACAATTCAAATGCTTCTTGCAAATTGCCCAATTTGCACAACCCATCCACAATGATGTTATAAGTAATCAGGCTAGGGGGTAAACCCTTTGCTAACATTTCTTCTTGCAGACTAAATGCTTCCGGTGTATTCCCAAGCTTAAATTCCCCTGCTATTAGGGTTGTATAAGCGAAGTGGTCTGGCTTCAAACCTTCATTCAACATTTCGTCGAAGAAATCCTTAGCCATTTGTAAATTCCCCGCCTTGAAAGAACCATTTATGAGAATTGTATAAGTAACAACATCAGGAAGAATGCCATGACTCGTCATTTCTTCTCTAAGCTTCTTCGCATCGTCCAATTCCCCACATCTACAAAGACCATCTATAATAGTATTATAGGTGATGACATTGGGGTTGAGGTTTCTACTTTCTAATTTGAATAGCAGTAGAAGAGCCTCACAAACATTCCCCAGTTGACAGTAACCATATATCAAAGTGTTGAAGGAAACTATATCAGGTGACAAGTTATTGCTCATCATATCACAAAACCTTTCTCTAGCTTCAGTCATTCTTCCCCACTTACAGAAACCATACATAAATGTATTGTAAGTGGAGACAGTTGGGGGAACTCCTCGAATTACCATCTCGTCCCCGAGTGCCAATGCTTCAACAAGCAATCCATTCCTACAATACCCACAAATCAAAGGGTTATAAGTGTAAGCTGAAACTTTCAATCCCCAGTTAAGCATCTCCTCAATCAAATTTTTTGCATGGTCAAGTTCCCCTTTCTTTGACAACCCACTGATCAACCCATTGTATGTAACATCATTCGGAGCGCATCCTCTTCTCTGCATTTCGTATAAAAGGTCCAGCGCTTGTTGCAATTCACCTCCTTTACAAAATGAATACAATAATGTATTATACGTGACAATGCTCGGCTTAATCCCAAATTCGCCCATCGTTCTGTACACTTCTCTTGCTTTGTCAACTAAATCCCTATCCCTAAGCGTCCTAAGGATTCTGTTACAAACTTTCACATCTGGCAAGAACCCATTCCTCACCATCTTATTGAAAACCATCAAGCAATGCTCCACCATCGAGTTTCTAATATACAACCCCAATAAAATATCGAGTAACTTAATCGAAACCTCCTTATTCGCATACCCATCCATCAAAACATCCACAATCTCAACAAAATCCAAACTTATTATCCTCTTCATCAAGGAATAAGTCTGACCCATTAATTTACTTCTAACAAGAATTTCAAGAATCGTACAAAAAGCAAATACCGACCGGTTAAAACCAGGTTGAGCTTCTGCCCACAGGAAGAACCGAAGTGCCACTCTTGGTTCCCCGCGTATCGAATTAAGGACTCCTATTAACAACTCGGGTTCAAAAATCACTGCCCTTAATTGAGGACTCGTGTAAAAAACCCAGTCTTTGCTGCCAAAAGCCCAGGGCATTTCTTCCACTGTTTTGAGAATTAGGTAACCAAGATGGTTATCTGGGTAAGTTTTTGTGATTGGAATATTGTTGTTATCACCGTCGTAAGAAGGACAGGCACTTTGTTGAAAAGAGCATGACAAAATGAGGCGTACCTTGAGTGAATCTAGGGTTCTTCTACAGCTACATTTGGCGATTGATTTTGAAGCTCTCAAGCAGAGAGTCATTGATCTATGGGAGAGAATGATAAGAAGCACACATGTGGGAGATTGGGAGAAACTACAAATGGGTTTTGGATTTTGAGAGATTTGAGAAGGGAAGAATGGAGAGCGAGGGATTGGGGATGTCCCAGAAGTATACGGAATCAAATTCTTGAATATTGTTTTGCCATTACCCGAGCTGTTGCTTCAAGCTTGTGTATGGCTGGCTGTATGTGTTAGGGTTTTCTTCATTATGATGCATTCCGCTAGTTAAACTGGGAAAATTTCAAAATAACCCCTCACCTTTCATCAAAATTACAAAGAGTACCTGACTTTCAGAAATAAACATCTGTAGTATTTAATAACTCATCAATTTTCCCCTTTGCCGTCACCCTCCGTCTAAAAAGTAACGGAATGGGTGACATGGACTACGCGTGGTCATATTAAAATTTCAAAATAACCTCTGATATATCATCAAAATCACACATAAGCACCTGACTTCCACAAAATGTCACATTAACATAGGTACTATTTAAACTCATCGATTTTCCCCTTATCGTCACCTTCAATTTAAAACTAATGGAATTGGTGACATAGACTACACATGACCATTTGTTTTCTTGAAAATTCATTGAATCTCCACTCTTTTTTAAAAAAACAAAAAATTCAACTCAAATTCAAAAACTTCCCTTCTACATTTCCTCACTAATAGTCTGCAATCCTCCTCCATAGATTTCACTCTCTCACCCATTTTGCCTCAGCCCCCTGCAAACCCCATTGCTACATTTCCAATTCCCCTCCCCAAAACCCAACTCTCTTTCTCTATGGGTAACACTCATTTATTTAAATACTCCTCACACACTCTTATATAACCACTATTTCACTCAAATACTCCTAAACCAACCACTCCTCCTCCATTGACCTCTGCCACCTCCCGCCCCCATTTGTCAACGCAACCAAGGTGGAACCATCGCTTACACCCGTCGCACACCACCGCCACTTGCCTCCGCTATTCTTTCTTTCACCATACATGGTGGGGAGTGATATTATCCTCTAAGGATACTCGTCAGAGATTTTGATGGCGGCATCGGGTGGAGAATTTCCTTTGAATTTTCTAGTGGTTTGTTTTTGGATGAATTAAATGGGTGAATTTTTCCATTAGGGGGAGTGAGAGTGGGATAAGGGCCTTTTGGGGAAATAAGATTGTACACATACACGCGCGCGCGCGTACACACACACACACACACACACACAGAGTGACGACATGGGGAATTGATGAGCTATTAAATAGTACATGTGTTTATTTGGCATTTCATGAAGATCAAGTGCCTCTGTGTGATTTTGGTGAAAGGGCGGTCGTTATTTTGAAATTTCAATATGGTCACGTGTAGTCCATGCCATCATTTCGTTAGTTTTTAGACAGAGGGTGACTGTATAAGAGAAATTGACGAGTTATTAAATAGTATAAGTGTTTATGTGATATTTTGTAAATGTCAAAAGCCTTTGTATAATTTTGGTAAAAGATCAAGGGTTATTTTGAAAATTTCCCAATTAAACTGCATAAACGCTTTTGACCATACATTGTTGTTGTATTGGCAGCACCACGTCTGCTAAAGCACAACAGTGTTATATGTGTTTAATTTTAGCAAACAATCAAATCAAAATTCTAATAGTCTTAATAAATGATTAGATAAAGTGCATTCACAAATAGTAACTCAACAAATATGATGATGTACTATTCACTATGTACTTCCTCCATTCCTTTTATAGTGTGTACATTTTCATTTTGGGTTGTCCCTTAATAAGTATATGTTTTGAAAAGTTAGTGGGTACATTTTCTATTTTGCCCTCAAAAGTAGATTCTTTTTTAAAAAGTTAGTGAATATTATTATATTGATAATGATAAGTAGATGTAAAAGTTGATGTGAGAGAAAAATAGTTGGAATTCCCATGTAACACACTTAAAAAGGGACGGAGGGAGTATCATTTATTTTTATCATTTCTCTTCACCCATTTCCTCACACAAAATTAAATAAATAATATTTAAGGAAGAACGAAAGAGAGAGAATGTAATCATAGAAGATATTTAAAATAGAGAGTATCGTTGTAGTTTTGATAGAAAAAATGTCTAGCTAAAATGGATATGTGCACTGTACAGTATATAATTTGCTTACCCATTGTTGGGCATGTCCTGAGTTTGGCTCTCTATAGCAAAACTAGTATTTTAATTGATTTTTTTTCTTGATTAGAATTCTGTTATTTTTTATAATAGGGAGTCGAGATGGTTTGAGCGCACCTCGAGTAATCTCAACACTTTAAAGTTAATGACCGGAGCCTCAGTGTTGGAACGTTTGACCTTTGTAAGATTTGACATTGCGACCTCCTGGGCACCTTTAGTTTCCGACTGTCGAAATTTAAAATGTTGTATTTTTCGGGGTTAGTCTTTATAAAAATAATTTGTCCATAAACTTAAACATATTTGACCTTGATAAGATTTGACATTGTAACCTCTTAGACGCCTTTAGTTGCTAATTCATGCCACCTAGCCAAACATCTCGAAATTTAAAATGATGTATTTTTCGGGGTTAGTCTTCATAAAAAAAATTCACCCATAAACTAATAAATGTTTCATATAGATGAAAATATATTAAACTTTTGATGTGTAATAAATGTTTCCTATTTTCTCTATTATTTTAAAACTAATACTCCTATGTTTCTTTTTATTTTTAGAATTTATCTGGTCAACACAAATTGAAAAATAGAAAACTATAACAAAAAAATAAGCAATTTACTAGAGGCAAAAATAAGTCAATTACCAAAAAGATGAGTTAAGACAGTCCAAAATCAAACTAGGAATTGTTTGTCCAAAATTCACGTGAGTTGACTTTTTTGAGCTTCTAAGAATGTAGTTTTTGAGTGATTGCACAAAAACTATGGAAATTTATTTTGGATTTTCGGGTAAACTGTACCTTTTTGGATTGATTGTGGAGAAGTTGGGTGAGAACTGCTTTTAATACAAGATTCTTCCATCAAAAAGGTTGGTATCCAACTTTTGCGGCAAACATTATTAGCATTTACCCTAACTAACTTCATTTTTTCTTTTAACTCAAGTGTCCGGCCAAGCTTACGCACTCGGAGCCACTAACTTCATGATTCCACATTTTCAACCAAGTTTACCAATTCCACGCAATCTATAAATCTGTAACCATAAGTTGAATTTGTTTCCATGGCTGTTGGAAGTGCTGTGCATTCGTAATCCTTTGAGAATTATGGATGGAGCAAGCTTCGTGCACATCGACTAATCCTCGGAGCCTCTGAGTTCATGATTCCACATTTTCAACCAAGTTTACCAATTCCACGAAATCTATAAATCTGTAACCATAAGTTGAATTTGTTTCCATTGCTGTTGGTAGTGCTGTGCATTGGTAATCCTTTGAGAATTATGGATGGTTAATAATACATCTATCAATGACTCGGATCGACAACATTGTAATCGTAAATTTGAGGTTGCATTGGCGTAATGCTGCATCAAATTTCAACTGTGGTTGCATACCAAAAACAAAGCATGCAGATGGATCTTGTTCTGAACTGGTCAAATGGTGCAACAACTGTGCTGAACCAACCAAAAAATTGATCCAATCTGGTGGATTCTTTGAATCTGATTCGGATCTAGGTCGGAGCTAAACCAGGCTGAGTATACCAACCTGGTCGGATTTGGGTTGGGACAGATCTTTGATTCAAATTCAGATCTAGGCCTGGATCTTTGAATCAAATACAATCGGTGTCGGTAAAAATGAACTCGCAGTTGGGCATCATGTGTTCCGATCTTGTTCTTCGCTCTGATCAACTCGGCATCGTGAGACAAACCGTTGGTGCTCTCAAAGATTGGTTTCTGCACTTAGCACTTCGGACAGAAGAAGAAAGATGCTCGGTGCAGCTTTGATACGACTGTTGGCGAGAAATTCTGACATTAAAACCATTTGTGGTGGTTTCATAACACACAAACAGGGAAAGCAAAAGCCCATTTCAATGAATATGATTATATAAGTGCCAATCATCTAACATACCAAACGCAGACACTAAAGGCACCACAAAAAAAGAAAAGAAAAAAGAAAAGCAATTTCAATAAACAGCTTCTCAATACACCAACATTTTGGTGCTCAGAATCAAGTCACAACTCGAACAGATATAATGTCACTTGAAACTTGAACATCTTTTCAAGAGATTCAAATGATACGACAGAATAAGTTATTATCTCAATTGCAGCCATTTTCATCTGGGACTCCAGTTACAGCTTCCTGCAGCATCCAAAGGATATATGAATGTGAGTTCCAGTTCTTAGGAGCAAATAAGAATTAGGATGGAAATTAGCTTCGATAATTCATCATTACCTTAATGCACGACAAGGTGTATTGGACATCAGTTGGCGAAATTTGATGGTGAACCACAAGCCTAACACTGCAATCATATAATACAAACGTCATCATTTCGTATCACCAAGTCGACATAGGATAAATAACACAATGCTTGTTGCCGGCAGCAAAGTTATCCCGAAAGCATACTTGTCATTCATTTGTGATGAAGTCATGTAGCTATGATTGGCAGATCAATTTGATTTATCTCATCGATGTTCTACTGCATACAGAGATGAGAGATCTATGAACCAAAAAATTGGATCATCAAAGTGGGCCCCATGGCATTGTTCGCTCTGAACTGGAGCAAAGTTGGCCTCATGTAATAATTGGTGGAGGCCCAAATGACACATTACACAAAGCTTAGTGATTCTGGTAAATAAGCCCCCCTTCAATAAAATGGTTTGGAGATGGGAAGGGGTGACTAGAAACAATACGAAGCTGACACGTAACTCCCAAAGAGAGAAGTATGAAGGTAGGATTTTGGAATTGAAAACAAACACAAGATTAATTGGGATGTAAATTTACACCTAAATTCAAGGAGTTTCTTTTTCCTGAAATGATTTTTTACTCGTACCGAGGAATAGACACTTGTCAAAAGTTTGGTAAGTTTAATTAACCATTCGTCTCCTCTTAATTTTCTAACAGCTCTTTTTTCAGAGTGTTTGTACATCGGTTCCAGGTGGTTTCCCCATAACTGAGAAGTCTCATGCAAATTATGCAATTATGCAGCATTTCTAAGAAATAAGTTCCACATTCGAAGCATATTCTTGTAGTGATTGGATTCTAGTGTAAGGGAGACAAAATACCTAGGGACGGAACGAAACCAAAGGACTTCAGAGGCTAGTTTTTCCTTGTATAATTTTTAAGAAATGTGCATGCCAATGAGACGAGATTTTCCTAATTACTCTGTTACTTCGAAAGAGTGTACACTGTACACGTATTAATTACTTGACATATATGCTGTCAAGAATGATTGAGCAATAAGTAAAGAGATGTAGAAACAATCTCTCTTGGTAAAAGTCAGAGAATCGCGCTTTGCACCATTGGTACCTCAACTCTCAGTTCCACTACTTGTGTCGGTCAAAATGGCCAAGTTACAAGGTCATCTCTCGGATGGTTGTTGATATTTTGCAGGGATTCGATGAAGTTGTTGGAAGGTTGTCAGTTTGATAATTTAATAATAATAAAGAAAAACTTGACTGAAACTGCAAGCTTTTTACTCCCACGGCAGGAACTGCATTGAACAAAGTCGAATTTGGGAAAAGTGCGAGGTGTACAAATTATAATTCACCCTTAACGCTATTAAAGTAGCATACTAGCTAACTAAATATGGATAGCTGAACTTTATGTAATCCTAATTTAAGTCTCCAAGAGCTCAACAAGCTGCGGTTTTCTGAAAGTTGATAATGAGGAATGATTGATGGAGGACATTTTAATAAATATGTTGTCCAAAGGCTTAAACGCACCTGGATGAGCTCCATGACATCACAAGTATGCCGCGTTCTTCCAAATTCTTGCAGAGTTTTTCAGTTGAGATATTTGCACTCTTTAAAATATCGAAATATACCTGGTCACAAGAAAAGGAAAGTAAATTTGGAAGTCATTTACATTCTATGACAGACACCAAACACAAAAATTTGGCTCAAGTAAGCACAAACAGCTTATGGTATATTAAAGATTGATAGAAGCTAAAACAGAAGTACTGAAATGATCAGAAATTCAATCATCCGAGTAGGACAAAAGGAAAACTAACAACTGTTGTTGCAATGGTTTCCTCTCCCTATCCTTTATAAGGAAGATTAACTGTTGCAATTGTTACAATATTATGTCGATTTTTATTATCCCCTTGCTACTGTAATGTGGAGTTGAACAAGTTTTAACTGTTATACCAAGTTGAACTGATCTCTGCGTTTCCTTACCTCAATGAGATCATTATTCAATGCAACAGCAAGGAAACCATTGATAATCAGAGCAACAGCAAGGAAACCATTGATAATCAGAGCACTTACTATGTTAGTCTCCACTGAAGCGACATCCACTTTTAGTCCTTTGATTTTATTCAGTCCATCTGAAAAACAGACACATAAAAATGTGCAAGAGAAACATAGCCATGGCATATATGCACATTAGTGGTGTGCTTGAATAGATGTGTGTAAAGTTGGCAAAGTCAAATTGTTCATCGAAATAACGATAACCTTCACAGAATATGTACAGGTACATGAGAACAGAATTTTCCGTCCCCATTAATCAAGATGAACTTCTAAAAGACCATGAAGCAAGGCAATGATATTTCCTATAAGCAAATAGGTGTTACGGTATTATGAACAGAAAAGTATTTGAAATGTACCAGCTAAAGTCTTGGCATTTTTGTGATCACACTCAAGCTTTGCAACATTCTCTTGCAGTCCAACTAAAGCAGCGGCGCACAAGACGCCGACTTGTCTCATCCCACCACCTAAGGTCTTCCTGAGAGTCTTTGCCTAATAAAACACATAAGAGCAAGGTATCAAGTTTCTGTTGTCAGACAAAATAGAAACCTAACAGTTTGCAAAAACATCCACCATACCCTTGCGATAAAGCCTTTTGAACCAACAATGACAGTTCCAACAGGTGCGCCCAGACCTTTTGATAGACAGACCTGGATTACATGATTATGGGTTTAATAGATAAAACATAAGGAGAGTGGAAATTAATGTAAAGTAAGGCAATGGTAACAAACTAGATAGGATACAAATATCTCATATTGTATAGTCTGATTCCGTAAAATTATGAATTGATTCTGCAAATTTGCTTCATGAATAAAAAATTAACGGCTCAAAATTAAGCACCACTGAATGCTTTGAACAAAGTGAATAAGAGAAAATCCAAAAACTAGAGAGTTAGTAAAATGCCGAACACCATGCAATCCTACCGAAACTGAATCAGCAGCTCGCACAAGCCTGTGAACAGGAACTCCAAGTGCCTGGAAAACAAATTTTATGAAGTAAAAAACTCGGGTAGTTTGGAAATAGGAATTTACTAATCAAAGTGTGCTAGTAAAGCATATGCCATGTAATCCATTTCTACAGCCCGCATTCTCATTTTGATCTATAACCCTACAAAGCATTGCAGATAATATTAGCTGCATATGAATGCAGAAAGACAACTGCAAACTTGGAAAACCAATACTCACCACTGATGCGTGAAATATCCGGGCACCATCAATGTGAAGTTTCAGCCCATACTTCGTTGCTAGCTCTCCAACTTTGTCTATGTACTCTACAGGAAGGCATCTACCACCAGAGCTGCATTCAGTAAGATGGCACAAGCAATCCATTACATACCGGAAGGCCGAATGAAACGGTAAAACAAATAAAAGAAGGAAAGACATAACTGCCTCAAATATCAGCTACGAATTTTGTTGATTTCCAATTTTTTTGTTGGTAAAATCAATTTCAAGCAGTGTTCTAAAAATTGGTCAAGACGGTCGACTAGTCGGCCCAAAGTCGCTAGTCGGAGGTCCCCCGACTTGATCAAAATCCGACTAGTCGAGCAAAAGTCGGCGATTAGTCTGCCAAGTCGGCAATTAGTCGGCCAAAAGTCGCTAGTGAGCAGCCGACCAACTAGCGTCTTTTAGAACCTTGATTTCAAAATGTGACGGCCATTGCATTGGCTATCTAGAAAATTCTATATCGTGCTTGTGGTGAAAGGTTATTGAAATAACAAATTATTAAATAGAGGAACACGATAATGTTGGTTTCCTTTTTTTCATCATGAAACCAGATTCTACACGGTGCTGATTATGAACACTTATTGAAATGAGAGTCGATAAGTGGAATATTTCTTTTACTGTTTTTCCTTGGGACTGTTCAATTACCAATTATCCCAGAAGCAATTAAACTGTTAGGAATGGGCCCACCAATGTATATCAAGCTGGCAACATGACTTGAAACCTTTTTCGTAATCAAATAGCTTCGAACAGAGGACACTAGTTCCTATGAGATAAATCCAACGAAGAACTAAATGTAGAATGGCCCAACTTTCTCCCTGTATAATGGAGGTATAGCAATTATAATTAAAATTTACTTTATTGGCATATCTTTATTCTTTAGTGCCTAGGGATTCTGAAGTGGTAATAAAACAAAAACTTTTCAGTTGTTGCATAGATTTAAAAATACATCATACGGTACAGGTTAAACGAATGGCCTCATAATAAAGCCCCCTTTGAGCGAGCTCCCCAGTAAAGAGGTGAGCCATAGATCCACCTAGATTTACATCCATTTGTACACTGCTACCACTACCCTCAAGAAACTGAAAACTAAAACTAATGTGGACGATGACGGGTAAAGGACTTTTTAAAAGAACTATAAAGGGGAACCACTCAAACATGCAAGTGGCAAAGACGAGGAACATTATTAGCCAGGACATCAACCCTTTTTTTCGGGTAGAGGATGGGGTGACAGGCGTAACTACCTCCCTTGGGCGTGACCACAGAGACTCCAGACCCATGACCGATCCCAAAAGAGACCTGTGGCCGATCCCAAAAGAGATTCACTCATGGGTCTTTTGCCCCACCAAGGCGCAAACAGAACAATGCCTCTTTCACAGGATATTTAATACCTAGTACTACTACCACAAGCTGGTTCAACCCTACAACCGCATATCAAGATAACAGCTCATCTTTAAAGAAAAAGTATCAAAGTCTACCCACGCTACTGTAGGGTTATAATGTTAAATTTACAAGATGAGTAAGCTATTCGGGAATCTTAAAAAAGGAGCGGTAAAGTCTAATTTTCATTTATCTTCTCAAAGAGAACAAAATCTTACGCATACATTTTATTCAATAAACACTACTCAGGGGGACCACGTAGCAGAGAAAACCTCCCAATCCAAGTAAAAAGACAGCTTGATCAATAAAAATGAGGGACGATGAAGTTGATGACACAAGAAAGTGATACGTAGTATACAAAGTGAAATTGAAAAGGAGTATCCCCACTTCAGAAGATCCATAACTGGTCCCCTCATGCCCAGAAGAACAAGCAAAATAATATTTTGCTAGCGACTGGGAAACAAATACTGAGGTCCTAACACATTGTAAAGTATACTACTTTAATCATGAAAGTGGATATGATCATACAATCCACGAAGTTCTTTGAAAAAGGAAAAAGCTAGCAAAACAAACAAGTCACCCTATAACTCTTTTCTTTAATATTGCCACCTTTTTAAAGATGAGATAGATTGTCACCATTCTTATCTCTTTTCATTGTTGGCATTCACTATCCAAACCTGAGGAAGGATACCAATTTCCCTTTTTTTTCCTTTTCTTTTTTCACAGCTTATTGGAATAGAGCGTTGAATAGAAACAAAGTACTCAGTATAATTGAATATTATACAAAAGGGAAATGCTGACCACTGCCCATGGGCAGGGATAACCTTGGCATATGTGTAAGAGGTGTATGGAATTATGTGAAATGTGCATTGAAACTAAAGTTTTTGGCATTATTCACCGCCTTAACTCTTTACTTGTTTAGCATGAACCTACAAGAATCACCAAATGAAACACAAGTACTTACTTTGCATGAGTATTTTCTAAGCAGATAAGCCGGGTAGTGGGATAACATATTTCCATTTTACGGTTTCTGATGGCGGCTTCAATGAGATCAACATCCATTGACCCATCTTCGTTATTCTTCACCGTCCTTGGATGAACGCCTCCAATTGTCGAAATGCCTCCATTTTCGTACATGTGAATATGGGAATTGTCACCAAGAATGACTTCGCTACCCCTTATCTCACAATGAACAAGCACACTAATTAAGTTACCCATAGTGCCAGAGGGAACAAAAAGGCCTGCTTCTTTTCCCATAATTCTCGCCATCTCTGTTTCAAGGCGAAAGGCCGTCGGATCATGACCCAATACATCATCATCAACTTCAGCATTGGCCATTGCAATCCTCATCGATTCTGTTGGTTTGGTCACTGTGTCGGACCGTAGATCCACCGTTCTATTCACCTTTTTTTCTGGAAACAAAACCAAAACTAGTTACTGTACGTCACTAAAAAGCTATTCACTTAAAAGCAAATTTCAACTCTCAAAGTATACCATGTGAAACACAGTCTGAATAAAATCCACTCCCCAAGAAAAAGAACAGAGTATCTAAGGTTTGCAAATGTGACATTCCGCAACTAGTTTTGTCAACATTAACTCAACAAAAACTTAGTAATCAGATTGAAGTTCTCAGTTTTGGGGAGTAGGGAACAACGAACAAAATCTTTTGTTTGACGAGGACGACACAAATGTCTCTGCTACCTAAGAGACTGAAACGAGACATTAGTTAAATCCAGAAATTCCAATCTCTACACCTACGCATGCGAAACGCATGGAAGCCTGTCGAAATTCCATGAGGCATACCTAAATAACTCAATGTTTCGACACCTATTACAAACGTCCAACAATGACATTGTCATCCGTCCCAAATCCATTTCACATTTCCAGTATGTTCCAGTTACGTTTCGAAACATTTCCCAAATGTTTGTAAATTGTTCTGTTTTCCTAGCCAACCTATACAACATAGCGAAACGGAATTTCGATCCTTGATTGGGAAATAATATTCAAATAGCAAGCACGTTTACATGTTCAATGAAGAAGAGGATTTTGAATAGAAACACCAAAAGATAGCTCAATTGAGAAAATTCTCAGTTTGGGAGCTGGGAATAAGATTGAAAAACAAAATCAATTTGCATATTCAATGAAACAGAGAATTTTGAACAGTATTCAGGATTCACAGCTAGAAATACAGGAACAGATGCTTAAACTTAAGAACAGATAAAAACCCTGATTCATAATATCCTCCTAACCATATTACACTAACACTGACTTACTGCTTATTGGATAAGGTGGGTTGATGTATTCTGAGAGGATGACTTGTCTCGTAGGCTCAGCCACGTGGTACCACCCGGTATACAAAAAAAATTCCAAACTCGAACGAGTTTTCAGCGCCGAGCGGATACCACATGGTACCGTGCGCACATCATCCGGCTGTCCACTTCAGAGAGAAACACGATCTGGGCTGTTCAACACACTTTTGGACTGCCCGGATGAAGTCTTCGGTAGCTTGGCCACGTGGTACCCACCCGGTATACAAAAATTTCCCCCTAAACTCAATTAAATTTGTTTTTCTGAAATTGAAATTCATTTTAAATTGGAAGATTTGTTCCAGTCAAGACAAACCTTTAAGGGTGCAATTAATAATTTCTGTTCCTGATTCGATGATTGAGGCGGTGATTCCATTGCAATTCATCTTCAATTAGCCCTGAAGCAAATTCAAGAGAATTCATTAAAGTTAAATACACAGCGCACACACATACATAACACATACATACACAGAGATATGAATACCTCTTGCAAGGACTCCGCCTACCAAATGGTACTGTACGCAATTAACAGAGAAATTTTGCAGAACTGGAAACGAAACCCACAAAATCCCCAACGAATTAATTTCAAAATCAATTAGAAAGAACCGAAAACCAACCAATTGCAAAACCCAAAAAAAATCCCAAGTTTAAATCTTCGAATTCAAGAGAGAGAGATTTTGAGAGAGAGAATTTGGTCGCCAAAAACCCAAAACCGACCCAGATTTTGCGTGGTAGAATTTGATTTCTGAGATGTAGAAATCCTGACCAAACAAACCCAGAATGCAAAAACCTAACCCACAACCACAAATTGAAAGAAAAGCGTAACTGATGGCATTCAAGAGAGTCTGTTTTATAAGAAAAACCCAAAAGGGTGAAAGGAAAACCCCACGTATCACATGAAAAAGCCAAACGGAGAAACGAGTGGCGCCTCAGAGGATATTTCTTGCATGCATGCAACCTGAGTGGTCCAATTTTTGACTTTTCGAGGACGGAAATAGACACAACCGTCGGCGGGGGAAAAAAAGGCTATAGTAGAAAGACTATATTAAAAGAAGGAAATTTCAAGACGAATCCTTAAGCAAAATTGACTCGAGAGCGTCAATTTTAAAATACAATGAGTTCTTCAAAAAAAAAAAAAAAAAAAAAAAAGAAGGAAATTTTAAAATCAGACTATATTACTATCGTTAAGGTTTAAAAAGTATATTGAAATAGACACAATCATTAATTGTGTCTATTTTGAAATCGATGATTGTGTTTATTTTGAAATAGACACAACCGTCGGGGAAAAAAAAGGCTATAGTACTTTTGAACAGAAAAAGACTATATTAAAGGAAGGAAATTTTAAAATCTGCCTACTTTACTGTCGTTAAGGTTTAAAAAATATATTGAAATATGTAAAAAATGTATAGGAATATATAAAAGTATATAGAAATGTGAAAAAAATACACTAGAGTATGTGTTTCTTCATTTTTCTTCTTGCCTTATTATTAGCCCAGTGAGCTGTCAATAGAAGTACGCTTAAAAGAATATTCCAAAACCTAACTCACCACTACGAGAAAATTTTGGGTGCCGGCTGAGTATCACATGGTGTTACTTAACGTACATCTTGGCCATTCAAAAGTATTTTGAACGGTCTGGAATTTAGGGAGAAAAAGAGGAGAGAGAGAAAAGAGAGAGGGAGAAATCTAGACCGTTCAAAACACTTTTGAACAGAAGTGTTTTGGACGATTGAAATACGCATTCAGTCATCACGTGAGCGGTATCCTATTTGAACGCAAAATTTTCTCCGCCACTACAAATGCAAAAGAAAAGTTGTACTGCCACTCTGCTTTGGTTATTC
The DNA here is from genome assembly GCA_036023075.1 of Gaultheria prostrata. Lineage (NCBI taxonomy): Eukaryota > Viridiplantae > Streptophyta > Magnoliopsida > Ericales > Ericaceae > Gaultheria > Gaultheria prostrata. The sequence continues at coordinate 29,262 of JAXBDA010001080.1, read as the reverse complement.
TGTCAATCTCATGTGGTCCACAAGAACAAGGAATGATATAGAAACCGAATCTCTGAGTTTAACCCATGGGATTCTCGCGTTGCATCAACTTCCGTCAAGTATTTTGCTTTCACAAGATACTTTTTTTTTTCTTTCAAAAACTCAAAAGTGTTCGGACTTAAGTATAAGCACCTCGATTATTATTAGCAACCATTTCCACCGGTGCCCAATTAAACTTGGAGCAAAGCCAAGTATGGACTAGTCTGTGAGATTTTTTTTTTTTTTTTTGTCATTCGATATACATCAGTGGAGGATTAGCGGGGGGAGTCAGTGAGTTATTCTTGAGGAGAGTCTAGAGGCTATCCATAGCCCTAAACCCCAAACGCCTCTGCTGAGACTCGAACCCTAATCTTCCTTGTGAGAGTACTAGGAGATAACCGCTAGACTAATGAGGTTTGAACATGAGACCTAAAAAAAAAAAACCTTAGGCTTAGAGTTATAAGATACTACTCTTTTTTATGCGGATAAAAAAAAAACTCTTTTATTTATGGCTTTCAATTTCTTGCTTTTCAGATCGTATCCATCAAATCACTTGATTCGTCCCTCAACCATTTTATATAAACCTCGAATTAGGTTCATCTTATTTGAACCTATTACGAGGGATAAAATTGGTTTATCTTAAGAATAGTTTAATATAAGTGGAGTTAGAATAGAGAATCTGATTTTGTGAGTTTTTTGAATAGTGTCTTGCTAATTTATAAAATGTGTTTTTGAGGATAAATTTGGTATTTTTTATGGTGAGGCTGATAAGGATGCCCTACGTCCAATCCACCAAAGTGTCCGCCAAGCTATATTGTTCCGAATGATGTGCATTAGACAAGGCTTAGCTCATCCATGACCCCAAAAAAATAAATAGGTTTTTTATTGGGTTTTTTGGGGCAATAAACCAAGCTCCTTTGGCAAAAAAACCGGTGTTGGTTTTTTGCTGACACGTGTTCTAAACCAACGGTTAAGATGGAGCCAGGGCGCCAGATAAAAAAAAAAAAAACTTTTTTTTATCCAAAGGAGTTTATGGTTTATTGGTACATAAACAAAAAAACCAAAAAATATGTTTATTTTTTTTTCCAAATCAGGCCTAAGCTCATCAAACAGAGGGCTACAAGCAACTGCAAAGTATTAAACCGTTCGAATATTTTGTTGTCATGAGAACATTGTGGATGAAGTTCTTGAACCAAGTTAGATGATAAATTGTTAAAAATTCCATAGATTTGTTTGGAAAAAGTCTCGTGATCACCATATAGGGGTTCGGGGATCGAGGACGGAGATAGTAGTCTCCGGCCCCAATCCGTCCCCATCAGGGGCGGCTGCACAGATAACTTTCAATTTCTTGTTTTCTAGATCGTATCCACCAAACTATCACCGGATTCGTCCCTCAACCATCTTATTTAAACCTCGAAATAGGTTCATCTTGTTTGAACCTAAAACGAGGTACAAATTGGTTCATCTTAATTAAACCTATTAAGTCCAATCCGCCAAAGTGCGCCCAAGCTTATATTGTTCCGAATGATGTGCATTAGATGAGACTTAGCTCATCTATGACCCAAAAAAATAACAAAAAGACTAAGCTCATCAAATAGATGGCTACAAGCAACTGCAAAGTATTAAACTGTTCGAATATTTTGTTGTGATGAGAACATTGTGGATGAAGTTCTTGAATCAAGTTAGATGATAAATTGTTAAAAATTCCATAGATTTGTCTGGCAAAAGTCTCGTGATCACCATATACCAATTTTTTTCTTAATTGGTTAGTATATTGTCAATCAAACGCAACGGTTTAAATCGGATGGTTGAGGGATGAAATAAGTAGAATTGAAAGTTTAGAGACTAAATAAATCAAATTTGAATGTATAGGGGATAAAAGTGAAATTAATCCATTGAATACTTGAATTCCATTGATGAGCTGGGAGTGGCATATTTCCCGGAAAATTGGGCTGAAGTCCAAAAAAGGATCTCAATACGACATGGAAAATGTTACAATACATGAAAACTTTCTCCGAAACGCTCCAGGAAAAAGAAATCAATGGCCCAGATTCATGTGTTTGTGAATCTGGGCCATTGATTTCCCTTTCCTGGACCATTTCGGAAATAGTTTTCATGTAATGTATTAATTCTCATAGGACATTTAACCCGGTCTAAATTTATGTAAGGTGAGGAGGACATTAACGAACTTTTTTTAGAGTCGAAGGTCCAGGAATTGACAAAAATGCTCTTTCAAATTTTTTTTTTACTGCATTTGTTCGTTTTGCATCAACTTTTGGTGATTACAAGTTCGTCTCGACAAGAGGAATCGGAATTGGGTAAAATTATGAGAATTACCCAAAATATAAACCATCTTTTCTCAAAATATTTGGGTAATTCTCATAATTTTACCCAATTCCGATTTCCATGTCGAGACAAATGTATAACTACCCAAATTTAATGCAAAACTATCAATACGGAAAAAAATAAAAATAAAAATAAAACAAAAACAAAGACAAAATAAAAAAATCCTTGCACCAGTGACATTGGAACAATCCCTAAAGAGGCATAAGGACCTCCGGCTGTAGAGAAATTTACTTGGATTAATTAGGCTACAAGTTGCTTCCTATGGATTTTTAGCCGAGGAGCTCTATTGACAAAGCAATTACGCTGATCAAGATACAGGCAACATCTAATATCACGTGTGTACCCAAAAAAACACATCTAATATCAAGTGAAACGATGGCTCACGTATCCAAGGATGCAGCTAAGGGGTATAAGTGGCGGCGGTTGCCACCACAAAGATTTTAAAAAGTGCAATTACTATATGAGAAAAAAAAATTTATCCCAAAATTATATCAACTCGCCACTACTAGATTTTTATTTTATTTTAATCCTCTAGGGCTTTTTTTTTCCTAAGAAAGAAGGCCTAAAATTAATCTTTTTTGGTACTCTACGTTCATATAACAAATATCGTTAATTATGGAGTAGTTTTTATGTTATTTTAATTTTTTTCCTTGGAGTTGATGAATATTCATGTTGTAGTCTCATCTTTTTATTTTTTAGTATGCATATTCGCCACCACAAAGTTAAAATCCTGGCTCATCACTTGGAAAAAAAATTGTTCACCCTCACCAAAAAAGGGTTAAAAAACCATCATCCTAATAATTCGAATCATTGAGTAATGAAAAAAATTAGCTCAACTGTATAATTTTTTGGAGCAACAGAAACATAATATATCAATATCACTAAATAAATAATACAATTCTTGGCTAGGGCATGACTAGCCCCAACCAAATGTCTCAAGACTCTAGATGCAAACACAAAAGAAGAATCACATAGAAATATATATAATATCCATCAGTGCTAGCACAAAACGAAGACCCGACTAGACACACCAACCTAACAAAGACAAAACCATCACTACCAAGCGGAAAGGAAGCCTTCTTGAAACATGCAGACAAAGAAAAACAGCACATGATGTGTTTAGTCAATGAAGAATGCGACGCTGAGAAACTCTCGATAACTAAGAAGGTCGTCTTCCCCTTTCCCTCTTCCTCTTTTGTCGAGCGGGTTGCTGAAACGTCTTAATCCCACCACCACTATCTTGGACACAACCTTGATTCTTCCGCATCCGCTTGCCAAGGGTCTTGATAGTGCTGTAACCGCAGTCCTCTGCTCAGTAACGCCAGAAAGCCACAATCCTCTTTGTTCCCAAATTTCGTGGCCCAGAAGTAGTATCATGAAGATCATCTCCCACCCTATCAGAAAAAGATCCCCCAATGCTATACTGCGAAAGATCGAACATAGGAGCCGTAGTCACACAGCTGGCCGGGGAAAGAGGAGTCTCTTCCATCTGGGAGGAACTAGAAGGATCTGGTGCTCTAACCAAAGGAGAAACATTACCCTCAACTCTAGTACCACCATCTTTGACGCCGACCTCCTGAAACATATGAGTATCCGAACTATCTGAATGGTTGACCTCCTTAACTTTAATATTAACAACCGAAAGGCTAGACCCATGAAAAAACTGAAACGACTTACTCAATTCCTGAAGACAATTCCGTCGAACAAAAAGAAAATCACGCCCCGAAATGACCTTTTTCTTACGCTGACGGTTCTGTGAATGACGCTTCGTCCCACCCAGTGAAGTCCATTTCTTACGAGCATCTTCAAGCTTCTCCTGCTTAACAGAGGATCCTGAATTATCAAGCGAAAGGAGACGGGGACTCTAGGGATGGAGGGCAAAAAATAATCCCCATTGTGGATCGGGGAGGGGACGGGGACGGAAAAGGCTAGGGGTTCGGGGATCGGGGACGGAGATAGTAGTCTCCGGCCCCAATCCGTCCCCGTCAGGGGCGGCTGCACATATATGTTTGGATGGTCACATGACCAACCAAAAAAAAGGAAATTTCTTAGAATACATTTAGAAATTTTTAGGTAGCCTATTGTTGAACACCCTACCCAAACTTAATTGAACACCTAACCCTAATAAATTGAACATCTCACCCAATAAAAAAGCCCAAGTATTGAACACTGCTAATAAAAAAGCCCAAGTTCAATTCAAATTGAAACCCAAAAATCTAAAGCTCAAATAAAAAAGGCATGGGAAAGGGCTAAAGGCATACACAGTCAAAAGTTTGTTCTTCGACTTCTTCTCTGGTACTAAGCAAACGGCTATGGGTACGCACAACACGCGTACGCCAAATGTACACTGCGCATCTCAACCGTCTCAGAAATCAATGGTCCAAATTTTAAATAAACCATTCAGGCGAATAACTTATTTAATATCCGGAACGTCAAAAAAATGCACGGAAGGTTAAGATGCCCCGGCCCGTCCGTTCATATTGTGTACGCTGGTGTGCATACACGAAGTAATTTTGAAAAAAAAAAAATATTCTTCTCTGGTGCGACCGATTGCCGACATGCGAATTGCAAACTCTCTCGTCTTAGGCAATTGTAATATACTTTATCCATTGTTCTTTATGGGTTGCATTGTCGACATTAATGAATTTTTTTTTTGTCGATATTTAGTTGTGGTTTATAGAGGTAGTAGAGTATAAGAATTTTTGAACACCCTTAAAAAAATTTCTGGAGCCGCCACTGGTCCCTATTGCCATCCCTAAAGCTAAAGTATGAATTAGTCTCGTGAGAATTGGTAGCACCTATATATGAGGTTTGAACCTGAAACCGAAAGTGACAAAGCTTAGGGTAACAAGATACTCTTTTTTATGCGGATAAAAAAAAAATCTTTTTTTTTATGGCTTTCAATTTCTTGTTTTCCAGATCGTATCCACCAAACTATCACCGGATTCGTCCCTCAACCATCTTATTTAAACCTCGAAATTGGTTCATCTTGTTTGAACCTATTACGAGGGACAAATTAAAAAAAGTTCATCTTAATTAAACCTATTAAGTCCAATCCGCCAAAGTGTGCCCAAGCTTATATTGTTCCGAATGGTGTGCATTAGATGAGACTTAGCTCATCTATGACCCAAAAAAATAACAAAAAGACTAAGCTCATCAAATAGAGGGCTACAAGCAACTGCAAAGTATTAAACCGTTGGAATATTTTGTTGTCATGAGAACATTGTGGATGAAGTTCTTGAACCAAGTTAGTTGATAAATTGTTAAAAATTCCACAGATTATCTGGCAAAAGTTTCGTGATCGCACAATGTCCTGAATATTATTGTTATTTTACGGATGGGCATTTGCAATCAGAGTCGTATTATGAGAAACAGCTTAGATGTTGGTCCAGCCAACTTAATTTTGGCTATTCGATCTGGAAATTCCCTAAACAGAAAATATTTCAGTGTTGCACTCATTATTCATTAAATAGCAACGGCGAACACAAGTACGGGTTAGTTCGGGCGAGCGTCCTATCCAAATTTTAATTTTTTTTTTATAAATATAGTGTTATTTTTTTAAAAAACTTACAACTATATAAGTTTGCATGCCCAATCCACACTCAATTCATGCGTCCGTCCTTGATAACTAGAAGACGCCTACACGCAAGGCGCACAAAACAGGCCCATTACCACATTAGCTCAATAAAATTAATTAATTTGCTGAGTAATTAGTGAGTTCAACTTACTTTTTGGCTACTTCTTATTAATTAAATTATGATTTTTACCCAAAACTCTAATGCATAAAGAGTTTGTACTTTACATATGAGTACAAACATTTCATGCACTTGAGTTTTGGTACAATCAAAAATAATTTTCGCATTAGCACTGCCCTTTAGAAAAGCAAGAGCCATGAGGAGTACTAGATTCTCATATTGACAAAGCAAGGACGCTCAAGATATAGGCAACATCTAATATCATGTGTGTACCAAACAGAAAAACATCTCATATCACGCGGGCCATTTTTTTTTTGAGCATTTCTAAATAACAGTCCACTATGAAAAGTTGTCATTTTTCAAATAAAAAAATGAAGTAGTTCCGTGTATCACTTTTCAAGTACTTTAAGTCGGTGCGAAAAAATTCGAAAAGTAATACATGGAATTACTTCATTTTTCGATTTGAAAAGTGCCAAGAGAGAGAAAGTGAACTGTTATTTAGGAACGGAGGGAGTATTAAAGTGATAAGATCATTTGATAATAATTTATGCTTTACAGTTTACACGCAAGTAGTTAACTGCCTAGTTTAGCCTTCAAGATCTTGAATTCTGTATGAAAAATTAAAACATTAGATCGTGTTATTTGCAATTATCCTATTGAGTTGACCTTTGTAAAAATAACCTACAAATTTATTTAAAAGTTTTTTTTTTTTTAATAACTTTAGAGTAAGCCCTATATACCTATCGGTACACTATGCTACTGATGAGGTTGGGTTTGGTAACCATAGTCGAACTCAAATAATTCCCTTCATCATTATATAACTATTAATTATAGGAAATGATTTTCGCACCCCCAACTTGTTAAACGCATCCCTCAAGGGAGTGCGAAAAATAAAATCAACTCCATATTGATTTTCACCCCCCCAAATTGTAAACCACACCCTTCACAATTAACAGCTTGGTAGTGCGAAAATCACTCTAAGTTGATTCTCACACCTGGGGAATACGGTTAACAATTTGAGGGGTGCGAAAATCATTTTCCTTAATTATTAAGTTGACATAATTTCCTTTCGATTTGTAGTCAACTATCTCTAATAAGACTTCAACACAAATTCTCAAAATTAGCTTCTAATTCAGTCAAAATAAATATCTTCTTATAAAAAAAATTAACTACCTATTTTATTTCTCTCATAAACGGTGAGTGAAAAGGAATGATTTCATAATAAAGTTTCAAAATCCCAAGAAAATGCAGTACTACCAAATTCTTTTCTCCAGAATCCAAACATAGCATCCTATTTTTCGTAGTCACATGTTTGAAAAAGAAAAAATAAATCGGAATTTTTTTTTGTGATCATTTGTCATTCCTAATCTATTACATGAGGGAGTGGGGAGTGGAACTCGATCCCGGAATACAGTGTGGAGCATCCAAGAGATTCAAATACTAGAAAAGCAGTAAGAGAGTACAGATGAGATTTATCTGAAGCAACAGAGAAATATGGCAAACCATATACAAAAGTAAATTAACTCCATATCTATCTACTGGATTTTTACATACTTTTACAACGGGTGAAGGCCTCACTGCATCAAGCAGTGTCTCATTCCGCAAAAGATCACACATAATTCAGCTCGCGTCGATAGTCAAAACTGTAATAATAAAAGAGCACCCAGTGATAATTCAGTAGCTTAAAGTCTCTACCTTTCCCTTAAGATCTCGTGAAATTCTGAAATTCTGTCCAAAATCGACAGCCGAAGTATCAGAGAAACCAACGATAATCCCCAACAATAACCTGGCACCTCAGTCCCCCAATTCGCGAAGTAATTTTTCAACGGAAATATGTTGCCATAAAGAAGAGCATGAGTGCTGATGAAGCAGTGACAAAAAGTTCCTGCACAAGCATTAACTTGTCAATGGAGCAACAAGCACATGGTAGAAAGATATCAACACATGGAAAGAACCAGAACAAATTGGAAGGGACCGTGCCATTCCTTTGCGTGATCATTCTGAAAAAAATGTATCTCGTACAGAAGCACATATCGAAAACGATAAACATCTGTTGGGTAATACTCGAAATGAATTCTTGGAGTAGATAACAGGTTCATTAGAAATGGAACTTGGCTGCCAAAATGTTAAGTTGTGGGTGTGTTTGTATAATTAGTGTACTCCTAGTCCTCTTATGTAAATAGATTAGGAGATTAGGACTCTTAGCGTAATTTCTTCTTTTACTCTCTTGTATAAGTATGGCGTAATGAGAATAAAACCCTAACCTTTTGCCTCTCAAAAAGCTTTGTCTGATTTTACACAAAATGTTATACACCTCTAAATAACGAACCAGTAATTGGCTGATGCGCAGTTGAATGAATACAGAAACATAAGGGAATGGTTATTGGCTCAAATCCCAAGAGAAGTGAGCACTTCAAAAGTTTCCTAAGCTTGGGAAAGCGTTATGAAGGCCCAACGCCCAAGAAAGGTGCCCTAACCTAACAAGTGAAGAAACACTATTCAAATTGGTAAAACAGGATAGCATGCCATAGACCGTGCTTAGTAATAATCAACCACTGTTAAAGACACGAGAGGTCACTTCAAAGGTGATCAAGGAGATATACGAGACTCATGAAGGTCCCAGAGAACAGGAGCAACTGGAAGAAGTGGATGAAGTTCATGAGACACGTGGGAAATTAAAAGGGGTCAGAATATAAACTATCAGCACTATTCAGCAGTTCAGGGTAATTTAAACACTGGAAAGAAGACCCAGGGTGTTCCAAGACATGGACGATTTGTTTCAACACTTATATTTGGAAGGACGTTCCAAGTGGAAACCTGATGGGGTGCTCGACAAAGTTCAGAGTAACGCAGATACTCTTTGAATTTCAAATTGCGATTGGAGCTGTAAAGAAGGCCACGTCCAGAGATTGCAACCACTCACAATCATTGATGACTGGACTAGCCTTTATTCCAATTCCATCGTCGGAGGACTCTGTAACTTAGGAAGCCATTGCGCTTGTAATACGAGTAGATTCAAAGCAGAAGCAGTAGCAGTAATGCTGGAGTAAGAAGTCCCAGGCATCATTCCTCTAGGATTATGTCATTTCAAGTTCATTCAGCAGTAGAAATCTTTTTCTTTCATCCCTTTCTCTTGCAATTTCAATTACTCGAACTAGTTCTTGCCTTGTTTAGTTTCAATTTCGACACTTCACCGAAAAATTCCCCTCATTGAGACATAAGGACTTCCAAAACATTCTCATGGTTAATCTTGGCCTCATGTTTGCTCTGAAAGGACCATTCCAGTCTTTTCTGCCATCTCTCTTTACCAAATTACCATTCGAAAGAATTTAAGGACAATGCAAAGCATTCAAAAAATGCAATTGCACTTATTAAATGAAAAATGGCACCAATTCGAAAGGGCAACCAATTACCAATCTCATGTCATCATGGGTCTTTTTATCTGAAAAGCTCATGCATACGTATACAGTATACACATTTATGTGAGTAGAATCTACTGTATAAGAACATCACAAATGTAGAGAGAAAAAACCATTCTAGATAATAACGCAGAAATTTGGACATGGTCACAGAACCTGAGCTGCATAATGTTCGGGACATGTCAAAACAGAACATACAAAAATTTCAAGCATGAGGTTCGCCAAAACTAACACGTCGAAAATATGTTCTTCTATTAAACATATTAGGGATAGTGATATATACCTGGTTATAGTATACCAAAGCAGGGATGTATTTGTAAGAAGACTCCATCACATTCAGGATACCAGTGTATCCCTGCAATAAAATGAGAAGGGATGATCAACTAATAGAAGAAACCCAACAGAGTCAACAAGGGGCTCAATCAAAGATGGTCTGATGTGGAATGTCAACAAATTAATCCAAATTCAAAACCAAAGAACAATATCAGCTCAACAAGTCATTCTTGCACACTTTTTGAATTGGATCCGGCATCCAATCACAATAAATGAATGCTCAAAAAAAACACACACACACACACACAAAAAAAAACCAGAATCCAGAAACATTTCAGTAGAGTCGCCTTATATGTTCGAGGATCATCAAACATTGTTTCATAACTTTTTCCTACTTTCCTTCGATTTTAGGAAAATTTATTCCACGCATGTAGGGTCAATGTTAATGCCAGGGGTCTCTCTCTCGCGCGCGCGCATGGCGAACAGAGTTTTTTTGGCTTCGACTCTAGGTTTTCATGTCTCCACATTATGAAATAATAATTTAACAGAAAGTGTAGGGCCTATTGCCTGGAAAACCACTTGATGACTGTAAGAGGTAAAACTTCTGGAGTTGTCATTAACATTTCAATGGAAGCACTTACGAAAGATGAAAGAGCTACACAGCTAACAACCAGGGCAAGAGAACGAAGAAACCGTTTTCCCATTCGTACTACTCGTCCTTCCTCTTCACCATCTTCCTGCAGCCAACATCCACTTTCATAATTAACAAACCAAACGATGAAGTAAGTAGGTTCCACGATAAACAGTTCAGAAGTTTTGCTCCGGATGAGGTCATTAAAGATGGAAATGGCATGACTCACTGTAAATTTTGGTTTTACAGGTGGTTCATACTGTCTCAGCTTCTCATAAATTCGATATACAAAGGCAAAGCACAGAAACTCCATAGGTTTATATTCAGCATTCCGCTTGAAAAAATTCCAAACAATCTGCAGAGAGACCAGGAAAAGACAAGGATCAAATAAAATACAACTGGAAGAGGTCAAAAGAAACACGTCAACTAAAGTTATTGTAACTCTAACAAAAAGATGTAGGAAACAAAAATAGATTCTCCAATTGTGTAACTTACTTTTATCCAAAAGGTATCAGACAACCTCAGCAATTTTATACCACGTTATAGTAACTAACTTATCATCAGCTAAAGTTTGACTACCAGCATCAAACATTATAATTTTGGATCCATTTCATGAGTCGAAATCGGGGCAGATTTGGCAATAGATGAATCTGGATCCAATCACTGACGCTAAAATATGAGTTTAGATCAAATCCAGCAGAATAATGCATTGTACCTAGATTCAAAAGTTCATAGTACTGTGAATACCGAGGCCCTATGAACGCCACATTTACTCGTCATGAACTTTACGGTACCAATGACACTATACGGAGACTTCATTGTCGAATTTGAGTCTTACCTGAATTCCCTAATAACCATATCAAGGTCTTCTTACATCCACATTCCACATCAACTTCTGGAAACATTTTATCAAGGAGAAGCTAGATGCACAGACATTTTATCAAGGAGAAGCTAGATGCTGGTGTGATTTGTACTCCTTTTGTGAAAACTGGAAATCAACTAGCGGACATTCTAACTAAGGGTGTACCTAATGTGGTGCTTAACTCCTTCCTTACCCAAGTTGGGCATTCAAAATATCTTTGCACCAACTTGAGGGTGAGTGTTGAGAAAGGTCTTGCTTGTTATGTTTATTTTTGTAATCTGAATGTTTGAGTATAAATACAAAGGGTGATGGGAGTAAACCCCACTTCTTCTTTTCTCCCTCTTGTTACTCTTCCTCCTCTTCTCATCTCTCTCTCTTTTCCAGTTTATTCAAGTGTTACATGAAGAAAGATTAGAATAGAAAATAGCATGATTCTTGAACATGCTTGATGTAGTTCTGCATTTGACGTGTAGAAGATTTTAAACTCAGTTGAGAAAGGTTAAGGTAAAAAAGAGAACAAATCACAAAAATAAAGAGAATAGCTAACAAAAAAATGGGATATGTAGGCAAAAAAGAGAAAAAGTCACAAAAATAAAGATTACAGCTAACAAAAAAATGGCATATGTAGACCGCAAAACAGTTAGACCTGAATGAAAACAAAGGTCATGGCAACTGTAAAATTCATCATCGAAACTGTTAAAAAGGTGGGACTGGATTCATCTCACATTTCTTATAATATTTGAGAAGAGTTATATGCTTCTTAGATAAATCCTCCTAATCTTCCAACCATACCTTAATAAGCTAGACAATTTTTATTTCTTCCCATTTGCAAGCGGACAGCTACGTTTCTTTAAAGGTTATATGACTTTATATGCAGAATTTCCTAAACTACCTTTCTTTTCCTTTCCCGTAAAGTCCAAAACTGCCTCCACACCTACTCCCGCCTAAGAAGCACGGACACGTCTACAGGCCTCACATATCCGTGTCTGACACGACACTCTCCGGACACGTGTAGGACATGCTTAAATACTTGTCTAATTTTTTTCTTGTATTTCTTTTATTCAAACACATTGTAGATACTCTAGGACACGTTGGCAAAACTCTTAGAACATGCTAAGGACACATAAAAGGTTAAAATCTAATTTTAAAACTCGGCCATGAGTGGAAATTTCCACCGATATATAGTTCATGTATACGTATATGGGCGGACTGCTGATTTATCTTCATTGTATTGTTCTTAAATTTGATAGACATAAATATTTCATCATTTATATGAATTCATCACATACCTCTATAATACAAATACATATTATATTCGATGTGTCCATGTCCTAATTTTTGAAGAAATAACGTGTCCGCATCGTGTCTTGTCCGTATCCCGTATCTGCTTCCGCGCTTCTTAGACTCCCGCAAACCATGCTACTGAGACATACGCCATCCATGGGCCATGGCACAAAAATTTCAATGCAGTGGTAAAAGGAAAAAAGTGGCTGCACTAGTGGGAAGGCACAAACTGAACAAGTACTATTATGTATGTCAACCTTTAGAAGTTTGATCACTTTTTTTAATGACTAACAGCCAGAAGCTACTCACTGATCACCTGCGACAAACCCACCTCTGCCCCCATCCCCCACCACAGGTAGAAAAACAACAGACAAACTATTAGTCATTACTTTAAGCTTCACCTCAAAAAGTTGTTCTACAAATAAAAACATATAAGTTACAAGAACGCTAACCCAAATACCATACCCGTGGACTTAAAAATGGGTTCAACTTGCTGATCAATAAAAAATTACCATGCCATGTAGAAAGATCATGCAAATTAGTGTTCAAGTCCTGAAGCATGCATGTACTAAGGAAATCCAAAGGTAATGGAAGCCAAAAAAAAATTCACCACTTACAAATACAAAAGATATTGCCAGGTTGATCCACATATCTCTAGCACTTGACTTGGTGAACCTGAAAGCACAGCATCTGCTCGATCAAAAAACTACAAAGTTCTGCAAAATGGCCCACGGTTAACAAATTTTGCCACGTTGATACACATCACTTTACATTGGACTTGGTCAACCAAAAACCAGAGCTTGCACTGGAGTACAGATCGACATAATTTGCAGAAGGAACCAATGTTAACAAATGGTTGGTTGGGATGAAGAAACACATGACATTGAAGGGGAATCTCCTCAGTGTTATCAAGAGAGAGCAAGTGGATATTCTAAATAGGAGTGACCACTGTGGGTGTAAGGTGTGGGAAGAGTACTTGAAGTGTCCCTCTGAGGCTATGGCAGGTGCTACAATGACGCTCGAGACCACCAGAGGTGCAGGAGGAGAGAGCTTAGGGCAGTCTTAGAGAGAGAGAGAGAGAGAGGAGTGGCAGTACAGAGTGATGAACTAGAGTAGGAGTGGTAGGTAGGTATTGAATATCTCTCTTGAATGCTCCGCAAACTGTTGTTTATTTAGGAGCCTTGAAGCCTTGGAGGGCAAGGAAGCATATCTTCCTCATTAATGCGTATCAGGGTGCAGTTCCTCTTTGAGTGTTATGATCAGAACTGGGGTTCTTATCATCAGACTCTCAGAGGCACCGTTGGGTGATACATGGATGCATGTATCATGGCCAGATGGTAGGTATGATACAGACTCCTTATACCGGCGTGTCAAGCGGGATGCTGCAGAGATCTTCTGTCAGATGTCGGATGTCGGTGACGTAGGCGAGCCTCTCTCTCTCTCTCTATGGCCGGTCATGAAGCTCACCTTGCGGAGGTGAGTCTTGACAATCCCTTCGCTCTAGCCTCCAAGCCAATACCTCCTTACGTCTCAAGTGGATACCTAGGTCTTGCTCCTGACCTAGGGTTTTGTGTGGAGTCGCCAGGCTCATGAGAGCCTAACTAGGTGTGCAGACGTGGGATTCATAGTGATGTGCTTTGGATGTTCTGCGGAGGAGGCCTCCGTGGAAGAGGTGCCTCAAAGGCACCTTGGAGGATGTGCTATGGAGGAGGTGCCTTGGAGGAGGCACCTGGAGGGGTATCGCGGAGGAGGAGTATTCCGGATACCCACAACCACGTGTTTATCATTTAGCAGTCTAAGTACTCACAGAGCATTTGGATCATTTGGATCTCCTTAGTTCACCACGGATCGAGTGATTGATCAATGTATAATCCTATTGATGTAACAAATGTTGAGTGGACAACGTCAGGATAAGATTGAACACAAAACAGACACATCAATACAACAGAAAAACTGTCATGGAAAATACTAGCACAATAATTACAGAAGATACTAGCTTTCTTTCCCTCGCCTGATTCGAGAGGAATCGCTTGTTATTGATTAATTTTTACAAACAAATGCTCCAATGTTTCACAATCGCACACTGTAGAAAGAAAGAGAAGGATGTCGCCTCTTTTCGTGACATTTGCAACTACACTTATCAGTGTCAATAAAGGAACAATGACTCTTTTGTATAGACATCAGAGATGCGACATAAAAATCTGTCACAGGTATGGTTACACTGCCAAAGCAGCTTCAATACTAATATACCACACGATGTAAACTGGTAACATTTGAGAATCAGAATGCTAAGAAAAGTTTGTAACAGCACTATTATCTAATGCTATGATGAAACGCAAAGACAGACCTTGGCAACCATGGTATGGTAGGCTGCGTATCAGCGAATTTGACATCGTCAGAAACCTGAATGGTAAGAACCAATAAGACTGATAATTAACATAATGCCAAAAAATATAAGCAATCATCAGCCTTGAAAAAATCTAAATGAAGCATCACAAGACAGAAAACCTCATGATAAATGGTAGAACACTACGAGAACTAAGCGACAGGCGTCCAGCAGAGCGAAAAGCAATGGAATAGTTTTGAGGATTTCTCCAACGAAAAGGACACGACATTAAAACAAGTTTCCTAAACAAAGCTCTTATAACCAACAGCTAGTACATTGAGAAAAGCAATTGATTAAAAAAGAAAGGTACTAATTCAGAATTTCTCCCAGGCAAAGAAGGTGATACAAGCACAAGTTTCTCAGAAAAGATATTTAAGCCTCCTTATTTTGTTTCCCAAAATTCAACAGTTACAAAAAATGGTAGGTCGACATCTTATAATGAAGACATTATCTCATCTACAAAAAGAAATACAGAAGAAACAAACGAACACGCCAACAGCCTCATAGTAACACTGTGATCTCCCTCAACAGTGCATGTACAAGCAAGATCCCAACCACATCAGTAGCTTCAAAGATAAATAGCTTGTTGTTTTATCCTTCAAGATTAGAAACTTGACGCAAGCATAAACCAAGATTACAGAAACTTACCTTTATGGAACCAGATATCACACCTTTCTTTCGGTTTTCCAATTGTTCCATCCACAATTTGTCATACGCCTCTTGTAACTGGAAATAATCCATGTAGACCACACATACCCAGAAATAATTGCATAAATAGCATTTCGCAAATAAATAAATAAATACAAGAAGGATAATAGGATAATATGGGGAAAAAATGGTAGCCTACTTGGGCAGCAGTTGCTCTATCACCTTTCTCCTCTGCATCCTTGCGCTTTATTGCATATGCCTGCTTGACTACCTCAAATGCTGCAACGGGGCTCACACCAAGCACCTGAAAAAAAGTATTACGGAAGGAGAAATAGAAGAAGAGACCAAACAGCTCGATAAAACACCAGCTGAACTACCTCATACAGGTTAAAGTTGCCGTCGGAAGTTGAACTTCCTTCAGCCGATGAAGCAGCACAAACCAATCGTACATTTAGTTGAGACGTTCTACCAAACCTGACATGTCAATATCCAGGTCATATAGGTAACCGCTATGGAGAAACTAGACAAACAAACTAAAGGAGTATCCCTTCAAAGTAACATACTGAAGGAGTACCCTTTCAAAGTAACGAGCTAATCTGTACGCATAGGCATACATGTGTCTGACTGTATAATTTATAGCACCATAGGAAACCTCCAAGGTGCTATGAACTCTTGTGAGACCCACAGTGGCAACAGCATGTTTAGCACTCTGGGGTTGGCTGACCCCATGGTGATTTTTTTTTTTGCTACAACTACAATGAAAAATTTACACTATTTGCTAAATGATCCATCTTAGACTGCATCAGACTAGATAATTCAATCAAAATTAAAAGCCAACGCTTACAATTTTGTGGGGTATATGCAAAACGTGTTGTCGAGCTGTATTCTTGGTCATTATTGTCTCTGTTCTCGATCATTTCTTCTCATAAAATTTCAAGAACATTTAAGCAATTGGCATCCACAATTTGTAGAACTCATCTTAAGACTTTAACCAGCTAAATTTTCGTTTAGCTTTATAATGGTTCATGGGTCATATTCTTTTTTTCCACTACTAGTCCTACCCAATAAAATTAAGTGCTCTATATCTAACCGAGTTTTTAATGTCTACTGATCATGACGGGTCTCAAATAAATGATACTAAGTTACTACTACTTGATGCAAGTAGTTGTTTTGGGTTTGATTTTAGTTTGTTTAGAGTCTTTTGACTATACTTTGGTATTGGTGAAACACCTCAAGTAAGGTGACATTTCTAGGAAGTTAGTGGAGACAAAGAGGGATAATGTATATTTGTTGGTCTACCACGCGTGTACTTGCTAGTAAAGTTGCTGAGTTAGCATAGTTTTCGCCCATTGCAACCACAATGGTAGAAACAGCTCATGTAGTTACATGCTTATTGTGAAAATTGAAGAGAAGAGTATTAGAATATGCCTTATGGTTTATATTTTTGGCTGACGAGTTGAAAAGTTTAGCCGAGCATTTGTAGCTTGGCAAAGTTAACGAACAAACCTGAAAATTCTGAAACTCGACTCGATTCAGCTTGTTTGCAGCCCTATCAGTCCTTATGTTGTTTCCTAGAATATATTTTAATTGATATTTAAGTTTTCTAATGACCACTCCTTACAAGTTCCTCGAGTCGCGGCAATCGCCACTGAACCCGTATGAAATTTGCCAAGCTTTAAATGGCCCCCAGCTAGCGAACTATGTGAGTTATCAAAAGGAAAATGCTAAAATCAGCCTACTAGGTTGTCGTGAAGGATTAAAAACTATATCGAAATGTGTGAAAAGTGTATGAACGTGTGTCAAAGTGGATTAAAAAGTGTAAAAAGCACACTGGAGGGTGTTTTTTTTTTTTTTATCTTTTTCTTTGCTTATTGTTAGACCAGTGGGCCGTCAATAGAAGTATTCTATAAAAACATACTCCTAACTTTTCCCGGTTTTTTATGTCACGTTTTATAACCAAAATCGAAATACAACAGTCGCCCCACAAACTAAACCAATTGTATACTATTTGGGAAGACAAATGGAAATACCCCAAGGGCGATGAATAATTGTCCGAATTGAAGAACTTGAGTTCTCTTCCAGTAGTTGAGAAAACATAAACACAGAAGTTTCACCAGAATTCACTTATAACGTTGTACGAACATTTGTTTAGGTTACCAACTTCAAAGGATTCGGAGAAAAAATTTACCTGACAAACGAGGGGCGGAAATTTAAAACAGACGCTTTAAGCAAGGCATTCTTACGAGAAACCTGCAAGCTGGGATATTGAAGGAGGCTTGAAGCCATGGCGTTCACCCTCTCTCTCTCTCTCTCTCTCGGTTCCTTGGGGTTTTACTACTGAGGGAGAAATGGAGGATTGTGAAGGGGTTTTGCATTTAGATGATCGATTATTGTCCAGTTACTTCTTAAAATTTAAACAACGTTTATAATTTTATTTATTAAAACGTAAGAGCAAGTGTTCGCGTGGCCTAATGGATAAGGCGCTCGCCTCCGGAGCGGGAGATTGTGGGTTCGAGTCCCACCGTGAACGACCAACTTATTTCGCTTTTTTTGTCGAGGAAAATTAATCACGTGGTTCCAGTAATTTATCAATAGTTTTATTTTACAATAAAACAACTCCGCAAATTAGCTATGCGAGCGGGCTCTCACATTTTTATTTTATTTTTGAAAATGTCAAGTTCTCATTCAAAGCCCAAAGGCAGAAAGATTACATCACAAGATACAAGAATGAACCAAAACTACTAGTATATGACACGAGTACGGCTACAAAGCACTACAGGCTACCGTCTCCAGACACACCTGCCGAGGCAGACCAACACTACGTGTCGGCACAGAGTCCTGTCAAGATCTAGTAGTAAAGAATCCCAAAACGGAAAACCCAGCTCAAACCTAAGCGAAAAGCACAGATACAATCTCAAAACACTCCACGCATGGGAGGTAATACGGCACCCAAGCGGGGCAAACAACCACCAAAACGGGGCAAAACAAGAAAAACAGAACAAAGCTAAAAAGGAAAACATAACCCCAGTCGTAAAAGATGTCGCCAGACGCCGCCGTGCCGGATCAAGCAAACTAGCCCATTCTTTGCTTCAAATCCCCGCACAAAACAAATCCCGGAGAGGGCGGAGGGTCCAGAGGAGGGAGGGTGGCGGCAAAGCGCGGATGAGGAAGGTGGGTGGCGATGAAAAGCGGAGGAGGAGGGAGGGTGGGTCGGATCTGAGAGAGAATGGAAGGGGGCGGTCCGGGCGGAGAGGAAATGGGGAAGGGGTGGCCAGATTTGAGAAGAGGGACAACAAAAGATAAGAAGAGGTCGGTTAATGAGGATGAACCGGTCATATACTCCTATTTGGGAGACCAAATGAAATTGTAGTTAAGGTATCACCTTCAATAACATTGTTTTTTTGTCAAGGAAAATTAAACACGTGGTCCTGTAATTTGTCAATAGTTTTATTTTACAATAAAATCAACTCCGCAAATTAGCTATGCGGGCTCTCGCATCATATACTCCTATTTGGAAGACCAAATGAAATAGTAGTTAAGGTATCACCTTCAATAACATTGTTTCGTCATACCATGCCATTATTTGAAAGGGATGCTGCTAATTGAATTCACATTGGGGTTGAAGTTATAGTCCTCTTGTAATGTAAATGATCTTACGAGTATGTTTATCTCCACTCAGAAGCTACATAAAGGGAGTCAAGGGACTCAAACTTGGGAATTATCTAACCAACCGCTTGAAGTCAAAGTCATGTTGTAATGTGAATTGTTACAAATATGTATATCTTCACCCAGAGGCTTAAATGGACTCAAACTTGGGCATTGTCTAACCAACCCCTTATTGGCAAGAAATTGCCACTCTTCTCTTCCCTTCACCGTTGCCATATCATTTACGGCCACATCACAAACATAAATAAGGGTAATGACACTAATCATGCATGAAGACAATGAAAACTCAATAACTAAAAATGTTTCATTAGTACTATTTCTCAAAGAAAATTGTCTCAATAACTAAAAATGTTTCATTAGTACTATTTCTCAAAGAAAATTGAAGAAATAGAGATGCTTCATTTTATCATCTCATGCCTTTCGCGACTTAAATATTTGAAGCATGTGACACACACAAAAATGGCCATATTGTGTCACAAATGCTAGAGGCCATATTCTGTTAGACTAAATTGGTACTACGACTAAATAGAACAACAAAAATGTGAGAGCCCGATTCGACACGACATGAACACGACCCGACGCCCACCCCTACCTATTATACTTCAACCTCCTTGTCTCGTCCCTTGAAATCCGACATGCATTGGCCAGAACAAGTAAAGCCAACTGAGACGAGCCCTTATTGAGACGAGCTTCGAGTAGCTCTCCAACTAGATTGTTTGCAGCCCTAGCCGGAGTCCTTGACGTAGAATCAAGATCTGGACTCCATATCCAAGAATATTATCCTACTATAGTACGGGCTGTCACAGGCCCATGTGACCTTTTGGGTTTGGCCATGTAAATAAATGTCCAGCCCAAGCCCAAGCCCAAAAAATGATTAAACCCAACCAGAGTGTAAGGTTGCAAACCTCACGAGGTGAATTCGAATCTCTTAAAATGAAAGATTCTGAATCTATATCTGACTATTTTTCCCGTGTCCAATCTATTGTCAATCAATTACGGGTTAACGGTGAAAAAAAGGAAGATTTATGTGTTATTGAAAAGATCATGAGATCCTTGACAGGTCGGTTTGATTATGTTGTTGCTGCAATTGAAGAAGGAAACCCTGAAAACACAACTTTCATTTTCAGACCATAATAACACCACCACTATTTTCCCGGCTTTTGGATAACCAGATATCCGGACCAGCTTGCGAGCACCTCGATTAATTTCGGGGCCCTAGAGATAACGACCGAACATAACTCTCAGTGACCCCATTATTTTCCGGTTTTATGTCAGTTTATTTATTCTCATTCTTTTCATCTCTTTTTTTCTACATATATATAACATTAATCTTTTCCGTACAATATATCTCCTCCAAACTTGAGAACACAACAAAAAGAAAAACCATTTTTTTTTTAACTCGAAGAAAAACTTATGGAGTACTAATTTGACTCATTTTTCAAGCTTATTCTGAGACTGATCTCCTGCTTTGATGAAGAGATTGAACCAGAACTCCATGTCTTCATTAATATGGGAATTGCCATCGTCTCTGGGACTAAGTCTTGGATCTAAAACGCCCGTAAATTTTCCAGGCATCAAGGAATTTCTAGCGCCATGCTTCCGATGCATTTCATGAGCATTTTGAAACGAAATCGTGTGATCGTCTTCGGAAGGTTGCGTTGCTTTAACCACAGGAGAGTATGAATTCTCGACAACTTTTTGTGGAAGCATTGGTACTGCATGGACTGAATCCTGAGGTATGAGATCTGTTGAGAGGTTCATAGGCCACGGTTTTGGACATGCGTTTATGGTAATATCATCGTTGAGTTGAATATGCTGCAGTTTCTTCTTTAAGTGAGTATGCCAGAAATTCTTTATCTCGTTATCTGTTCGTCCAGGCAATCTTGTTGCAATGGCAGACCATCTAGAGAAATTTAAGAGAAAATTAAATAAAAAAAGATTTTGCAAAATTATATCATGGCAAAATCAAGACATGACAAATTGTACTCATCGATTTTTAGCATGCATATGTTCTTTTAAAACTTGTTATCAAAAATAAATTGATTACTGTTTCGACGATGATCACTTCAACTATGAGTATAAACCTCTATTAATAGGTTTTCAATTTCATATATAGATTTGTCGATCGACGTGACTCTTTCATATTATAGATCCAAAATTATCTCATATATATGCATGCGCATTTACCCGAGTTTATTATACTTTCTTCAAGGTTAAATATTGTTGAGATGAACTTCAAAATCTTTTTCTTCAAGAAATAATGTTCAAATTAATTAACTGTAATATAGTCTCACCGATTTCCGAGAATTTGATGCAGCTTTATAATGTTTTCTTCTTCTTCCCTGCTGAAGTTTCCTCGCTTGATATCAGGCCTCAAGTAATTCGTCCACCGCAACCTGCAACTCTTACCGCACCTGAGTAGACCTACGTAAACAAAAGCACGTAACAAAAAAAAAACGCTATATGAGAAAACAATTATCTGTCCATAAGTTTCTAAGAACTAAATCTTTTGTTTGTTTTGGGTTTTCGAGAACCGGTTTCGAGAACTGTTTCCAAAAACCTCGTAAAAATCGGTTCTCGAAACCCGTAACAAACTTTACCAGCTTGTTTAGGCAGTGCCCGCCAATTATCATGACCATATTTTCGGACGTAGGAAATCAGTATCTGATCTTCCTCAGGTGCCCATGGCCCCTTCTTCTGTCCCATGTGCTCACAGCAAGGAACCCTCATCTCTCTCTCTCTCTCTCATCAACAATTGGAATATTTGTTTTCTTTGAATCGAATCGCACTCTTAATAGAACTCGCCATACAAAAAATCTCTACTGTTGGGTTGAAAAAGAAGCAACCTTTTTTTATATGAAAGGGATCTCTCTTTGGATACCTCTGTAAAGTTAATACTGTAGTCTGTAGGTGGGCCGGCCATTGAAATTTCCTTTTTTCCAACTCACTTTTTTTTGGCATTGTAATATTCTATCCGTCCCATAATTTTAGTCTTTTATTGGAATTCCAGCTTTTTAAGAAACACTTATTTAATGTTTTTTAAATCGCGTCAAAATATACCTATCCGCAAAATTGTGACTTTTATATCAACTTTTCAAAGTGTTTCATACCTTTGACTTTTGAATGTGAACATCTATTTTTGGAAATTCTAAACATGAAATAATGAACCAAAAAAATGGACGCAAGAGAATACATTTCTTAAAACTGTAATGCTAGGAATATATTTATTTTTACATCCATTCTTTCTTCTTTTTAAAGATGGTGGGACTCGTGTCACGATACTACTATTATTTAAACATGGATACATGATATGGTCATACGGTACGAGTCATACGACTCATACCGTATAACTCATACGTGTATATGTTCAATCTTTTTACTAGCTTTCTTGGTTGCTTCATCTTTGGTGTTGCAAATTGTAAAGTGCAGTGTGACAAAGCTAGCTAGCTTGTAGTGCTTAATTGTAACGGTCAATAATAGCAGGCGACATGGACATGCGGCATTGTTCCCACATTTATTAATGTCTGCCGACGAATCATGCATATCCAGAATTAACATGGTGCTAAACTACTAATCAAAACCTTAAAATTCCAGATGTCAATTTAGAATTATTAATTTTGTCCTTTTGGATTGCCATGCACCAGCTTTTAATTGTAAAACAAAACGAGGTAAACGAGGATCCTCTACTATCAGCTAGGGCCGGCCTAACGATTTTTAGTGTTGAAGGCCTAATCTAAAAATAGTATCGTTAAGAGTAAATACTTAAACAATTTTTACAACAACAATCACAATATGAGAAAGCCAAAACAATATAAAGTGGGTCTTATAATGAGTCCTACTTCTAAATTTGGCCTTTTTATTTTATTGCGGGTCTCATATTGGGCCTTTAGACTTAATGAATCAGTTGTAAAAGTTAATTTGTTGCGTGTTTTATTTTGGGTCTTTAGCCCGATTGGACTTTTTTGTTTAAGCTTTTTTAAAAAATTAGAATGGTCCTTTTTTGTTTTTCCTATTAGGCTATAAAGACTCAACTCAAGCCTAATAGTAAAAATTATGGGGGGTGCTCCCTTTTTTTGGATTTTTTTGAATGCCCAAGAACCATGGCCTCTTGGGCCTTGGGATAAGGCTGGCCCTGCTACCAGCTCTTTGACTAGCCCTCTGCCCGAGCCTCGGTCTGCTACGTATCGTTAGAGACTGCTATGCATGTGCTCATGTTTAGACGTTGGTAGTTTTAATTTATTCTTATTTTCTTGTGATGGAATCTGATATTGTTTTCGGGCTTTTGATATGATTTTATCTCTTGATTAAAAGAAAGGTACTACACCTTAACTAAAATCATTGAGAGAAGAAGGTGAGAGGAGACAAAATATTTTAGCATCAAAAGGAGTCCACAATTCTCTGCTAACCTTTATGTATTCATTGGCTTGGTGTGTTATTGAAGAAATCAATCCTTTGACTTTGATAGTCCATGGTAAGACTATTTCAATTTTGCCTTGATTACAAATTAAGTTTTCAGAGAGAGAGAGAGAGGCCTTTTTTGAAAGTGGTGGGAGACATTTTGGGCTTAAAGCATTTCAAGCAAATCCATGACTTTTACAGACATCAGATTTGGCTTGGAAAACTTGGCTCAAGCATGCATCAGATCGATTAATAAAAAAATACATAGAACTTTTGCTTAGAAAGAGATGGCGAATTGGATGTGGCATTCCCTCTAGGAATTTTTGGCTCAAGATAGGCTCATGAGAAAAAAATATTGAGTGAAACATACGTGAGTCTATAAAAAGTTGGAATCAGCTCCTCTCTCCATACTCCGCTCTTGCATCCCACTTTTGTGCCGACACTAATAATCCAAACTGTTTATCTCATATATATAACATCTATTGTATTATATCCGTGCAAAAAATTAGTTTAATCGGACATTTATAAACATATAAACACATCGCATTTTTGTCTTCTAAAATGAAAGGCAAATTTGATTGTAAGCTGAAACCATCCATTTAAAAGTAAACTTTTTAATGTGTTTACATATGCGATATTACGCGATTAAACTAAGTTTTTGCACGGATGAAGTTGATTGGGTGTTCTTGGAGATGAACGTTTGCAATATTCAGTTCGGGAGTGTGACGTCTGGGAGGAGTATGGAGAGATCGATGCAGATTCTAGAGAGGAGCTCATCCCTAACAAGTTATAAATATAGGACCGAATGGGATGAGCTCCTCTCCATATCCCCATCCGTCCATATTCCTCCATACTCTCGATGTTATTCATATTTTGGGACCAAAACTATGATTCAAACCGTTCACCTCATAAAACACGCAAAGAACTGTAGATATGCAAAATGAACATTTGATATATCCTTATACAAAATGAATGGTAAATTATTCTATAATTTAGCCTTACAATTTACAAAACAAAGTGTAACTAGTTCACATATTTATCGATATCCGATCATATATTGATATTTTGTAGACTTATAATTCATTGCGTGTTCTTTAAGGTGAAAGATTCGAATCATAATATTAAGGCCAAGATGTGGACGAAAATTATGGAAGGGGTTGGAGGAATGGAGCTTGGAGAACCAAATGGGCAACTTTTGTCTATCACTAACCTAACCTTGTCATTCATGCTATTGAGCAATGTGAATTTTCTGATCACTTTGCGATAACAAGTTGCTAAACAGGTTTCAACAACATGCTACCATATTTAAATCTAGAGCCGGCTTTGAACATATGTCAAGGATGCGGCCGCATCTGACTCCCAAATTTTGATTAATTTTGTTGGCCCCTAGATATGTTATACCCTGCTATATAGGTATATATCTATAATATTCAATGAAGGATGTTTTACTTTTACCCAAAGAAACGAGAAAACCAATGGAAGTGCTCAATTATTTGAAGCTAATGGATGATTGTTTTTCCAATGTATGGATTGCGTATAAAATATTGTTGACTATACAAGTCACGATTGTCTCCGGAGAAAGAAGCTTTTCGAAGTTAAAGTTGATTAAATTTTACCTTTGATCAACTATGTCGCAAGAATGATTAAAATTGAGAATTGTCATACCATTTACAAATTGCACTAAAAATTTGATGCTTTTCAGGCTTCTGCTAATGCCACATGTGACTAAAGTGAAAACACTATGCGGGTGGACAAGGAAAAGTTTAGCATAAGGTTGAGCTAATTATAGGATGTAATTAAGATGAAACAAAAGAGGGTAACATAGAAATTTTACTCCAACAAATCGCGTAAATAATGTTAATTTTATTATGTAATAATGTGGCACTCTTCCCTGCGACGGAAGTGATAATAACCTATTTTATGGACATCCAATATATAAAGGTTATGAATTTCCTTATTTTTCTTAAATCAAATTGCCATATATTTTCTTAAATTGAAATTATGCTTCCGGAACTTAAGCGCTATGAGAAAAATACCATAGGGGAGGTTAGATTGATTCCTAGAACTTGAGTGGCGAATTTGTCTTTTCGTTTTATATAGGAACTTCCAGTGTAATTTACCATTTCCAGTTCAAACCAGTTGGAACTTTCGAACGCTCTACAGAGACGACAACAAAGACCACGAGGAGGAAGAAGAAGAAGTAGAATATTCAAACCCTAATCGAACAATCCTCTCGAACCAAAATCAGAATAATTCAACAAATCCCAACCATTTTCCCTCGAGAAAACTTCAAATTTTACGGTATCTGTAATTCTTTCCGATTGCGATGAAACCGAGTGAATTCAGATTTGGTTTTCTTCTGTTAATTCTACTCGCTTCGTCTCATCAAACGATCTACGCTCGTCAGTCCTCTTCTGAAGAGGCGTACGTGACTCTTCTGTACGGCGATGAGTTCTTATTAGGTGTTAGGGTTCTTGGTAAATCGATTCGCGACACTGGATCCACTGCGAAGGACATGGTTGTTCTCGTCTCCGATGGCGTCTCTGATTACGCTAAGAAGCTTCTCGAGGTGTCAATTTTTTTACTCTTTTTCGCAAAGCAGATTTAGGAGTGGAATATGATTGTAGGTTGATTGACGAGTATTTGGTGTTTTCTCTTATACTAACTAGAGATATTAGTGCTTATTTGATTGACGAGAATTAACTTGTGGCACTATGCTTTGAAGCTCCTCGAGGTGTAATTTTGCACTCTCTTTTGCAATGCAAAATTAGGAATGGAATATAGGAGAAACTAAGATTTTGGTGTTTTTCTTTGTTGCTAAATAGAGATATTAGTGCTTATTTGATTGGTGTGGTTTAAGTTTTGACTGGTGGTGTTATGAGTTGAAGCTCCTAATTTTAGTTGCTAGTAAAAAATGCATGTTTGGAATGAAGGGATTCCGTGTTTGATTTTGAGGAAAAAATGGTGAAACTGGAGTGGAATATGGATTAGATGTGAAACAGGCATTTTACTGGGATTCTTGAATAACTATGATCCTTGAGACTTGTGGAAGATGGATTAGATGTGAAAGAGGCATGTTCTTAGGAGCTTTAATGCTGGTGATTTCAAAAGTAGTCCCAGTAAGTAGGAATTTCAAAGCCATCATCGTAAAGCTCCTGAACTAAACATTTACTCTATGTTTAAGCAGTGTTCTAAAGTTGGTTGCCTAGGCCAACTAGTTCCAGCCTTGGCAGTGGTTCAACGCCTAGATTAGGCAGCAGACTAGTTGGCGCCTTTAGGCGCTACTCACTGGCTAGGCGCTAGGCCCCCCTTTCCGCCTGCTAGTGCTTAGCAATTTCCACAGTTCCCCACCTAAGCGCTAGTCCTTTGAGAATTTTAAAGCCATCATGGTAAAGCTCCTAAACTAAATGAAAAACATTTTATTTTCTCTGCTTCCACATGAGATGGAATACATAGTTTTCTTTACGGTTGGTTGGAACTGTGGAAATCACAACCTTGCTAATCTTGCTTTCCTGCTAACGACTTCAAGTTTACAGTTTCTACTAGAAGTTTCCTTAATTTTAGCTCGGTTAGCTGTCTCTCCCTCTCTCATTAACATTACAGACATTTTTTGGTGTTTTTTGTATGCACAGGCTGATGGATGGCTTGTGGAGCCCATTAGTTTATTAGCAAACCCTAATCAAGTGCGACCAAAAAGGTTTTGGGGAGTCTACACAAAGCTAAAAATATTCAATATGACAAAGTACAAGAAAGGTAATGTAATTCACCCTCCTTTTTCTTTTTTGATACTTTCTTTGCAATGAAAATGGGTATTAGAAAAACAAAATCCTGTGGAATAAAAGAGAATCTCCTTTTCCTTTGATTTCCATGCAAATGCTCTTTAATTAACCAAGAAAACAGTTCAATTATCTATGGTTTAATGCATTGTATTTCCTAATGTAAAGAGAGAAGGAGAACACTTTTTAGTTAATAACAACCGTACAGTACTATACATGACTACTCACGGCCAGGTTTGATTATCGGCTTGGCTTGGGAGTTGGGGCTAGTCTTCTTCAGGGGGTGTTAGAAAACCATTGCTGGTTGCAATTCTCAATAATAGTACTTGTTTGGGGTCAGAATCGCACTGTTCTAGGATCATGTAGAGGAATGGGTTGCATTATGCAATTCACCGTCTCTGACAATCCAAGGTTTACTAAAGTGACCTAAAAATGCCCAATTAACTATATTGTAAGCTTCCCTAAGTTGAGTTCAGTCCCCTTCTCCAAATCTTGGATTGGTTCAGCCCCCTTCTCCAAATCTTGGATTTTTTCCTAGCAGCTGTCAACATATATCATGAAACACTTGGATTTCATGTCAGGGTGCTAGCCAGAAAGTGAGTTTTGTAACTATGGTTGGGAGGCCAGAAGATTGTAAGATACTAAATGGTGGCTCAGTTGTGGTGTAGACAGGAAAATAAAATTATACAGTTGATTATGACCACCAGACAAACCCTGGTTATGAGAACAAATCTTACTTCTACTATATTTTCTTTGCAGAAATATTTGTGTAGCATTTTTTTAGGTACCGACTGATTGAAGTACTGATTCTTTGTTCTCTATCTTTTCGTTGGTTGTTGCAGTTGTGTATCTTGATGCTGATACAATAGTTGTACAGAGTATCGAAGATTTGTTTCAGTGTAGGAAGTTCTGTGCTAATTTAAAGCACTCAGAAAGACTCAACTCAGGAGTTATGGTAGTGGAACCGTCTCAAGCTGTTTTTAATGACATGTTGAGCAAAGTAAAAACCTTGGAGTCTTATACTGGAGGTATCAAATTTGCTTCATGCATTACTTGTCGGCTGCTACTTTTATTTATTATTAGTACTCTTCATTGTTTATTGAATGCCTAAGTGTTCAATTTGGGGGGAGAAAACTGCGTTACTGTTTTCTTATTGCTAGTTGCTAGTTAGACTATTGTCTCCCACTGTGTTTACAAAGTCAAGCAGATTATGAGAGTCCTATTTTCGATTAGTTATAGTCTATCATTGCCACATTCAGTCTTTTCTTTTTAATA
This sequence comes from Gaultheria prostrata, assembly GCA_036023075.1. Classification (NCBI taxonomy): domain Eukaryota; kingdom Viridiplantae; phylum Streptophyta; class Magnoliopsida; order Ericales; family Ericaceae; genus Gaultheria; species Gaultheria prostrata. Next base: position 585 of record JAXBDA010001080.1, on the reverse strand, counting down.
ATGAAGACATTCACAATTTACTTTTACAGGCTAGGATATATGAAACATGCTGGTTTTGTGATGAACCAGAGGCTTGAAAATAAAATTTGACGTCTTTTTAATCTCACAGGAGATCAAGGGTTTCTCAACTCCTACTACACAGGCTTTGCGAATGCACACCTTTTTGAGCCAGACTTGCCAAAGGAAGTGTTAGATTCAAGACCAGTTCCTGAGATGGAGAGACTTTCGACTTTATATAATGCAGATGTTGGTCTTTACATGCTTGCAAACAAGGTACTGATTCTTGAAATTCGAGCAAAGTTCGCTTCCTATTCGTTATTGCACTGGCTGGACTTGGTTATTGCTTCATTAGAGAAGGATACCAATCCATTTTTTTGTTGTCTTTCAGAATTAGGCAACTTTATTTTTGTCCTCTTCAGGATGACATTTTAGGTTCATGCAAACCTCGATCTATAGCTTGTGAATCATGTGTAACATGTGTATATTTCTATTAGGCATTATTGTGTATCTTCTATATTAGGCATGATTGTGTATCTCTATATTAGGCATGATTTGGTAGGTAGAGATTTGATAGGGTGAGATTCT
>JAXBDA010001079.1:0-62344 GCA_036023075.1 Gaultheria prostrata | reverse complement strand
GCCGTCAATCATTTTGTTGCATCTTTAAAGCTAAACGCCTAAACCGTCGTTGAAATATTATGTTTTATGACATTTGAATGTTTTATAAGTGTTTGTTTGTGTTGAAAGTATTATCTATATTAGAATTATGCTTGTTTTAAAAAAATTTGCGCCTCGATGTCAAGAGGCGCTCGCCTCGCCTCGCGCTTAAAGCTCCAGGGGACCATTGCGCCTCGGTGCGCCTATCGCTATTTAAAACACTGATAGATCATATTTGATAGATTTCAATTTCTTCTATAACAAAAATACTGATAGATTTCAATAGAACATAGGTCAATAACCTTGGCTAATATCACCCTAGGAAAGAAGCTGGCAGGAATTCTTTTAAAATTGGGAACCTACGGGTTTTTCAGATTTTCAGTAAGAAGATTTCCTCTTCCCATAGATGCCCGAACCGAACCAGCTAGTAGAAGTTAGTTGAAGTGAACCTACTGACTATCCTGTTGTTAGCAACATCCGCCTGCATGCGGTTCCCGTCTATCAATTATTTTCTATAATACGAAGTTTTTGAAACAACTACAAACGTTATATATTGATAGATATAGGCAATTGAAACAAAAGAGACAAAAGGAATAATGGACAGACAAAATGGGACGGAGGGAGTACTAATATTGTGTTTAGGATTGGCTCCCATTCATAATTTTTTTGACTTAACTCAATATATTCCCCCGTAAGTATCATGAAGGTTGGGCTTTTAATGGATACTCACCTAAAACACAATTATAAACAATGCAGTAAGATTTTTTTGCCTAGTATCACATCAATAGCTATCCGTTTGACCTTTATTTTAAGCTTTCACTTTTTGCCTATTGAATCTGACAACACAGTGGATATTGTTTTCTTATTGCAAACAATTACTTCGTTTCCCCTAAAATTCATTTGCAAGGCCTGAATTCAAACTATCTACATTTGTCCTGTGGAATTTTAGTCTTTAGTTGTAGTACCATATTTCTCATGATTGAACTTTCAGGATTTGGCAACCCGTAGAAGAAAACGCCTGGTTCTGCCTTGTTATTTCTCAACATTATTTGCACCCAAACATAGCCTAGCCTTGCAAGTTTGATTTCAGAAGTACCTTAAATTCCTATAGCCTAACACAATTAATTTCACTGATTTTGAAAAGAAAAGTGGAGTTACATCAAGGATATCAGAAGCTAAAATCATATGCTATCTTTTTGAAACGCAAATTGCCATAAAAGTATCCTCTAATGACAACCAAAAGCATTTGCATAAAGGGATTTACATTTTCCAAGCGCGATGTCGATTTCCTCAATTGCATCGTTGGCCCCAAGCACATGTCTCCAAACTGCGCACAAGAAAACATAACAATCAAACATAGATTCTGAATAGAAAAAAATACAAGTATCCAAAACTCTTAAAGAAACTCAAAGTAAAAAGCTTTCGGAATATCAATCAATTGGAGCATACAAATCTCGCCGCGGCGGAGATCGAGCGAGGCGATGACATTCTCCTCGGTGGAGACCACCACGCGCTTCCGCCCCGCCTTCTGCGTGTGGAACACCGCCTGCTTTACTTTGCCTATGTACTTTTGGTGCCTGTAACGAGAAAAGAAGTCAATTCGATACAAAATCTGTAGCTATCGATTGATGACGATCGATTGGAAAAGAAGAGTAATCAATGGAAGTGAATGAAGTAGAGAGGAATAATTATGCGGTGTGGGGAGCGAGAGAAGTAGACGAACCAGTCCATGAGTCCGACTTGATCTTCGTAAAGCGAAAGGGCCGGCAGGGAGCACGATAAGAACAGGAGTACAAGAAGAAAACCAGGAATCGCCATGTTCAAGGCGACTAATTCACTGTTACCCTCTCTCTCTCTCTCTCTCTCTCTCTCTCTGATAGATCTAAAGGCGAGGTTTGTGAGAAGAGGGAGGTGTTCACTGGGCCGGCCGCTCAAGAGGCCGTCGTGTTAGGCCCAAAAATGGTGATACTGAGAGCATCTCCCATCCTAACCCCTTTTTTTTTAGGGATTTATGGGCCGGTACAAAAAATTGGAACCAATTCCTTCTGGGTCCAGCCCAAATATAAAACTTCCCACCGAGGTAAAAACGGGATTTTCTTCCAAAATTACCCCAGCCCGTATCAACGGTCAAAACCCAGCCCCACTCTTCACTTTACCCAAACCGCTAGCTGTATTGCATCATCCCAGACACGTGTAACCCTCCCATTTGTTCAATTGCCTTCATTGGGATTCATAGCAGCATTCATTCACTCCGTCAATTAATACAAGTGAGAAAAACAAAAAGGAATCCTATCAGTCTCTCATCTCTCCCCACACACTCTCTACAATGGTGTTTCTTCTCTTATCTCTCTCCACTCTCTCTCTCTCTAAAACATGTGTTTCTTCTCCTTCTCAAGTTCCAAAATACAGTGAAAATCGAGTAATTCTCATTCTTTCTTGGGTGATCTTCTGATTTATTTTCAAAGGGCACTTGAGATTGGGTGTTTCCAAGTTACGCTGCCGCCGACGACGAAAAGGAAGAAGAAGAAGCATATCCCACGAATAGAAATTTGCAAAATCACGAATACAAATTCACAGTGTTTAAATTCCTCCGAACAAGGTATACATATAGAAAATGGGAACTATGCGAATTTTTTATTTTTGCAAAAATTCGCAGAGTGCTAATTTTGCGATTTTTTTCTATCTTCTGAAAATTTTCTTTAGGTTACGAGGAGCAATAGTATTTAGGTAGTGAAGTTGATCATTTTCCAATTTCTAAGTCAGACGATCTGTAACTAAGGAGTACATAATATGAAGAGTAAACTGATTTACAATTTCTGGGCTATTTGCTTCTTTTTTCTTTTTTCTTTTTCTTTTTTTGTTTGCTTCTTAATATGAGTTGTCATTGATTGTGAATGTTTGATCTCATGCGTATCAGAACAGAACTAAGCGGTGGTAGTGTATTTTGAAAAAATTCGCAGGGTGCGAATTTTGCGAATTTTTTCAATCCTCTGAAATTTCGCGTTAGGTTACAAAGAGTGTTAGTATTCACGGTGTGAAATCGATTTTCTCAGTTGAACGATCTGTTGATTGGGATCTGTTTTCCTCGGTTTTCTCTGTATGCCTCAAATTGGGATATGTTTTGCTCGGTTTTCTCTGTATCTTTTTTTTGCCGGAAATTGGTGGTCGGCCAGGTAGGGTGGTAGTCGCTGGAGGTTGGCGGCGGTCGTAGAAGGGGGTGTGCAGTGGTGATGTTCTGGGTTAAAGAGAAGAGAGAGAGAGAATAGTGCACGTATTTAACTGGTGGATTAGTTAAGGACAAAAGAGTAAAATAACCTACCCACCTAGACCTACAGCTAATTAAAATGGGAGACTCTCCTTATTGGGAATTACACCTCACTTTTCTGCACTGGCCGGTAAAAAACTATTTTTTTTTTTACCCAATCTAAGTCAAAATTTGAGTAAAAACTCATTTTGGGTATGGACATCTCCGATGATAAAACCCCATTTTTACTCAAAGAAAAAGCTTTCAAATGGCAACACTGTAAATATGTGATATAAGATTTGCCTTGAGAAAAAATGGGTAGAGTAATGGGTCAAGGCTTAGATTTCCCCAAAATGGGGAGGGAGATAGGTAAAATCCATTTTCGGTAGAGGAATGGGTATAACATTGGAGATGGGATTTTACTCCTTTTACCCTAGAAAAGGGTTTAAGTGAAGAAATGGGTCAACACTGGAGATGCTCTAAGGCCCTGACATTTTTTTATACGCAGTATATAAACCCAATTTCTTTTTGTTTTTTTTCTGGGTTTTTGTTAAAAATGTGCCCCAGGACACATGATAAGCATCATTAAATGAGTCTAATTAAATTCACTTATAAAAAGTAGTAAAATTAATTTTGATATATTTATATTGCCCTTTTAAAAAGTAGTAAAAGAGTTTGTACCTATTATTCATAACTTAGATTTTCCATGCACATAAAAGTTTAATTAGACTCATTTAATAAAGCTTAACATTTTACCAAAAACTTTTTTCCTGTGGAGGCCCATCTTAAAATCTGAAACTCCTAAAGCTTAATGGCTAGGGGTGTACATGATCCGGATTAGACCGGTTCTGTAGAAATCCAGGAACCGAACCATATCTAACGGTTCTAGAGAATTGAGAACCATAGCCAGACCGTTACGCAAATGCAAATGGAACCAAACCAAACCAATAGACCATTCCGATTTGGTTCGGTTTCTGATTTTAAACTATATTAGCATTCAAAAATTGCAAAAATAAATAACATACCATTAACGTACTTAAAAGGGTTTCTGAGGGGTGGGAGAATTTTGGAAAATGGAAGAGTTTGTGGAAAGAGTATCTTGGTGGGAGTTGGATATTGGGATATACTCTTGTATATCATTATTAATATAAATGTCACACATAAATTATTGATATAGGTGGCAGATGCCAGATGCAACGTTAAAAATTTCAAAAATTATCAAATGTGTGTGAGTATATATAGGAGTGTCTATATTATATTGTATTGTATTGTATATATACATATATGTTTATTTATTTATTTATATGGATCAGTTCGGTTCAAACCACAAATTCTAATTATGAAGCCGGGTACCGAACCAAAATATCTTATTTTCATTTGTTTAGAACCAGAACCAATCCATAAAACCATAAAAACAATCCGAACACATTGGTTCGGTCCGGTCGATCTGGTTTTACGATTTTTTTGGTTTTTCTTGAGCACCCCTATTAATGGCCACGTGTCCATAGGTCTAATCTGGCTTAAGAGTTTCCTGTTTGTTAAAAGTTTTACTTTTAGCACCCCCAATTGCTAAAAGCACCAAGGTAATTTTAGCATTTGATTTTACCAAACGGAGTGTATGAGAAAAAATTGACTTTTAGCAACTTAGGAGGCGTTTGGTAATTTTTTTGTTTTTTGTTTTTTGTTTTTTGTTTCTAAAAGACTAAAAGTAGAATCATGTTTATCTACATCTACACTATATAATAAGGAACACTTTAGCTATCAACAAGGCCAATTTGGTGTCTGAATACTACCCGAAATGGACAACTCTACCCTTCTCATTGGATTTTTTTTTTGGGGCTACTGAAGCACTTTTCACATGGGTAGATATGTAATTCCCCAACTGGAATCTATTTGTATATGTATCTCTCTCGCTGGCTTCCTTCTTGGGTCACTTACGTAATTAAATGAATTCCCTCTTCTCCAAGCACTTCACGTGCCTTCTTTTGAAATCTCTATTGTCATTTTCCTCTTTCTCTCATAATGTCTCTGCTCTACTACTCCTTTGTAACCTCCGCAGCGTTAGCTCCAAGAAAACCCAAAATCAAAACGACAAAGAAAAAACTAATTAAATTCTACATAAAATTGAGATGCATTTTTCCCTTTTTGTTTCTCGCATAGCAGACTATTGGGATTGGTTCTAATTCCAATGTTCTTAATTGTCTTGCACAGGTTCATTTTTTCTCTCTCGGATTACCGAAGTACAGCTGGGGTTAGCTGGTCCATTTTCTTTATTGTCGTGTGTGCCTTTCCAGTGGCTTTCCAAGGTCTTGATTGGAACATGTATTATGTCTTTAATGCATGGGTTGGAGGGTGCATATATTATGGCATATGGAGGAGTATTTTCGGTAGAGATACAAAGAGAAGAAAAAAACAGATTGGGTGCAAGGGTCAAGTCTATGTACTTGGTGAGAGTGAGTTCTTGTATGAGTGGGGTATAAGGGGTTGGGTGTGGGATATTCATACTCAAGTGTACTTGTACTATTTTTACTCATAGTGGAAGAACGGAATCCTCTCCGTGGAGTAGGCAGGTTATTACCGAACCACGTAAATCTTGTGTGTCGACTCTCCATTTTATTTTTCATCGTGTTTCCATTGGTTGCGTTGTGGTTGTGTTTGAATCTCGGTGCTTGGGTGCTTCAGTGGATACCAACAAGTGGTATCAGAGTCGGCTTGGCTTCTTGACCGGTGTTTGAGATTCGGGTTTTTCATTACATCCACAATGAAGGCAACGATCAACTCTCAATTTTCTCTTGAGCAGTTTAATGGAAGTGGCAGCTTTACTCTATGGCAACGGAGGGTAAAGGATATCCTTGTTCAACAAGGGTTGGCTAAGGTGTTGAAAGGAAAGGATAAGAAATCGGAGACGATGAAAGAGGATGAATGGGAGGAGTTGAAGTCGAGGTGTGTGAGCACGATTCGGCTTTGTATTGCAGATAATATTATCAACAATGTCATGGAATGAGGATTTGGCACCGGCCTTGTGGGAGAAGTTGGAAAAGCTCTATCTTGCGAAGAGCTTGACCAACAAGTTACATCTGAAGCGGCAATTGTACAAGCTCAAGATGGAGGAAGGCGGGAATTTCATGGAGCATATGAATGTGTTCAATGGTTATTTGGATCAGCTGCAGAAAATTGATGCAAAGATTGAAGAAGAAGACAAGGCCCTTTTGCTTCTTACTTTGCTTCCGAATTCGTATGATACTTTGGTGACAACTCTCTTGTATGGAAAAGATACGGTGAGTTTGGAGCAAGTGCAGTCAGCGTTGGTTTCTCATTGTACTAAAAAAAGGTCAAGTTCTGAGGGTGGAGAAAATGCGGCTCTTGCGGTTCAAAGTGGGAATCGGGGAAAGAAATCTGATGGTAGATCTAGAGGAAGCAACGGGTCCAGTTCTAGTTCCAGAGGAAAGGGTGTACAATGCTACTATTGCAAAGATTTTGGCCATGTGAAGCGCGATTGTCCTTTGCGAAAGAACAAAGGGAAGAAATGCGATGACGCTTCGAGTTGCAATTTGGATAAAGTTGGGGGATAAAAATACGGCCTTTTTCCATGCTCGTGTGGTACAACGAAAAGCTCGAAACAGAATCCATGGCTTGGAGGATGTAGGCAGTATATGGAAAGAGGGAGATGTTGAGGTTTCAGGGAATCATTGTGCAATATTTTTCAAATATATTTGCGACAAGTAATCCCTCAGGTTTTACAGAGGTGTTAAGTTGTATGGGGAGAAGTGTTACTCAAGTGATGAACAACAGCTTGACTCAAGACGTGACGGTTGAAGAAATCAAGCGAGCGGTTTTTCGGATGGAGGCCTCAAAAAAGCTGGGTCCGGATGGTTTTACTGCAAGTTTTTTCCAGAGTCATTGGGAAATAGTGGAAAGGGATATTGTGGATGCAGTTTGGGATTTTTGGCGTTGCGCAAGCTTCTCAAAGGTACTAATCATACCCATATTGTTCTGATTCCTAAAGTCAAGTGTCCTATGAATATGGGTCAGTTAAGATCTATTAGCTTGTGCAATGTTCTTTATAAAGTGGTCGCAAAGGTTTTGGCTAATAGATTCAGTGAGTGTCTGCTATTACCATATCAGATAATCAAGGGTGTTTATAAAGGGGAGGCTAATTTTCGACAATGTTCTTGTGGACACCCCTGCAAAAATCGACTCTTTAGGTTTTGAAAACGGTTTTGTAGCCGCCAACCGGGTTTGAGGACCGTACCCAAGAAATCAATTTGAAAATGACTCTTTTGCCCTTGATTTGAAAAAGGTTTTTACCGGCCAAACATTACCATGATTTCTCAGGTTTGGGAGCTAAGTTACGAGGGAGGAAGGGTTTTAAGGCACCCCTTTCGCCCGGTATTAAACCCGGTCTCTACTAAATATTTAAGGGATTATAAAACATTGATTTCGAAACTTTGTTCAAGAAAAAGAATGGGAGCAAGTAAGCAAAGATCGAAAGCCATAACACGTGTGGTGGATGCTTGTGATACGCATACAACATGATGAATGATAGTAACGAACAATGTAAAAGACAAAATAAATGCAACAAAAGAATTGTGGAAGGCTACAGAAGATTTTAAACTATCCCCCGTAAAAAGTAGTTTCTGCCTCTGGACATGCTTTGGGCGCCCAAAGAAAGGTGGTTTGGGCGCCCAAAACAGAGATGCTTTGGGCGCCCAAAGCAAGTTACAAATTAATGGCTCGTACTCTTGGCTCTGGTTTATTTCATCTTTTGACCCTTCTTCCATTCTTGTCTGTACTCAAAACTTCCCAAAGGTAACTGTTTTCTCTATTTATTTCTCGAAAGCCATATTCATGTGTTGAATGAAGCTTTGAAAACTTGATTTTGGACCTTTGGGAGGTTAAACAAAGAATACAAAGATGAATAATGGAGTTTCAAAAGGGGCATTAGCTCTAATGATTTGATTTTGGAAGGAAACAGGAGGTAAAGATAGCCTTACAAGGCAAGCCCAAAGTAGAAACTTTGAATACCCAAAGATGGAGCTATAGGCACCCAAAGAGTATTCTTTGTATGATTAGTTAATCCCTCCTTTAACATCTGATCCCTTCTTTTCTTGATGAAAGATGATAGAAAAGCCATTATTTATTTGATGTTTAGTCCAAAAACTCATACTTAAAGTTTATTCAAGCTTTCAAACATACTTTGAACTCCATTTTAGAATGATCAAAGACCATATAAACCACCATCTACGCCTTAAAACAAGTTATGAATGATTAATAACCCAAAAGAAACTGATTTAAAGCAAAACAAAAAAAAAGACAGTGAAGTGGTTTGGGCGCCCAAAGCACTCTGGTTTGGGCGCCCAAAGCAGCTTTGAGTGTTGGGATAAAAATCTTTTTTTCTGCACTTTTGGGACTCCTAAACCCTCTACCAGTATTATGAACCAACAACTGTTTGGTGGTTTCCCTCAAAAAGACCAACTTGACGTGTTTTGGTAGATTTTCTACCTTTGGAAGCTTGATTTTTGCTTGGATTGGGACTTGAGAGTGGTGGATGGCCTAAGATTGACTTGAATATGGGTTTTTCAAGGTGGAGAGGACTGACTTTAACTAAGTTTGGTGATTGATTTGATTTTTATCAATGAAAAGTGGGTTTCTTGCTTTGATGGAGGAAAGAAAGTGGGTTTAAGGTTCTTGAAGGCTTTTGGATGAATTGGAGGAGTTGAGAGTGAGTATTTCTGGAGAAATTTCAACAGAGTATGGGCTTACCCTCTGGGCTGTTCATCCTCCTCAAATGAGTGGTAATGGGGTCTATTTATAGAGAGAGAAAAGGGTAGTTTATGAGGTTAGAAGTGGGTCTAGGGGCTTTGAGGCTAATTTAGGGGCAATTTAGGTGTACTCAAGCACTCTTCCAACATATTCCCTGCCAAAAAGGCTGAGGATATTCTCCCAAAGATTTTCCCGCTTGAATTTAATTTTCGAAACTTACAGTTTGGGACATGGTCCCAAAGAAGTGCTTCGGGCTCTCTTGGTTTTTGGTTTGTGAGGTGTTTTGATGGATTTTGGTGGGTTTGGAAAGGTTTCCAAGCATTTACTCAAGCTCTAATGTGTCTTCATCGGTCCATTTTTCATCATCGAGAATGCCGAGGATTTTCATGGGTTCAAAATTAGGGTGTCTACAGTTCTTTTGGGCAAGAGTCTGTTCACCATTTGAAGTCCAAGAGGCAGGGGGGCCGGTATGAAATGGCGACCAAACTAGACATGAGTAAGGCATATGACAGAGTGGAGTGGCGGTTTATAGAATTGATGATGAGAAGAATGAGGTATGCGAACATATGAATTGCAAGGATCATGGAGTGTGTTTCCACGCCAACGTATTCAATGCTTTTTAATGGGGACAAGTGTGGATATATTAAACCCTCACGGGGTCTTCGGCAAGGAGATCCACTATCATCTTATTTGTTTGCAATTTCTGCTGCTATCGTCTTATTTGTTTGCGATTTTTGCTGAGGGACTCTCGGCTATGCTAAAGTCTGCGGAATGTGTAGGATGAATTCATGGACTAAAAATTTGTCATCATGCACCTTCAATTAATCACCTCTTTTTTGGCAAACAATACTCTTATTTTTTCAAGGGCAATTAATTCTGAATCTAATACTATTTGGCATATTCTTGACTCTTATGGTCGCGCTTCGGGGCAACTTATCAATTATGCTAAATTGGCAATTTTCTTTACTGCTAACACCCCTACTGTAACGCCCCATGTAGACCACTGGCCCAATACCTTGATTTGATCCACTAGCCACACGACATGACCCAAAATGCTTAAGCCCAAGGTACTAGTAGTCTCTTACATGGTTTGTTATATTCTCAAGATCACTCATGTAAACAACCAATGTGCGACTAAACACCATTTACCCCCAAACTTGGGGTATTACAATCTTCCCCCCTTAGGGATGCAATGTCCTCGTTGCATAGTCCCAGCAACCTCCCCTGGTGTCCGTGGTGACATAGAGCATCCTACCCACCACTTGGACCAAGGCGGGGCTCTGATACCATTTATAACGCCCCATGTAGACCACTGGCCTAATACCTTGATTCGATCCACTAGCCACACCACATGGCCCAAAATGCTTAAGCCCAAGGTACTAGTAGTCTCTTATATGTTTGTTATATTCTTAAGATCACTCATGTAAATAACCAATGTAGGACTAAACAACATCTACCCCTAAACTCGGGGTATTACACCTATGACAGCTCGGGAAAGGATTTGTCAGAGGCTAGGAATTCGGTGTGATGTTTGGGATTTTATTTGGGATTTCCAACAGAAATTGGTAGATCGAAGAGGCAAGATTTTTCTTTTGTTAAGGATAGAGTGGTAGCGAAGGTTGAAGGGTGGTCAGAAGTGCAATTGAATCAAGATGAACGGGAGGTGATGTTTAAATCAATAGGTTTGGCGCTCCCAACTTATGTCATGTCTTGTATCAAGTTACCAGAAGGATTATGTGCAGAATTAGCGCCAGTCATGGCTGCCTTTTGGTGGGGTGGAGACAGAACAAAAAGGAAAATGCACTAGATGTCATGGGACAAATTGTGTAAGAAAAAGGTTGGTGATGTTTTGGGCTTTAGAGACCTATCATGTTTTAATTTAGCTTTGTTGGCCAAACAAGGTTGGAGATTAATGACTAATGAGCAATCTTTGGTTTCCCAAGTGCTATGTGCGAAGTATTTTCCGGATGGTTCTTTCCTTGATGCCAAATTAGGATCGAATCCATCTTGAACATGCCGAAGCATTATGGAGGGAATAAAAGTCTTAAAGGAGGGTGTTATATGGAGGATTGGGAATGGGAAGCGAGTTCGCATATCGCTCAATCCTTGGCTGCCAAAAAACTCAGGTTTTGTGCCAGTAGGAATGTCAATTAGTGATGGAGCTTTGAGGGTTGATGATCTTATTGATCCTAGCTCAAAGGAATGGAGGGTTCATTTGGTCGACGCTCTTTTACAACCAGAAGACGCAGCCTTAGTGAAGACCATTCCTCTCCCACAATCAAACATGGAGGACAGAGTTATTTGTCATTTCTCGTCTTGTGGGAGGTATTCGGTGAGTTTAGGGTACGAGTCTACTTTGAAGCTTAAGAAAATTAGAATGAATCAAGGAGAGTCTAGTTCCCACGAGACAAACACAAAGATATGGAACAAGGTATGGGCATTGCCTACCCTCAATAAGATTAAGCACTTTTTTTGGGAAATGCATCAACGATACTATTCCGATTAGAGAAAATCTGTTTAAGCGAAAAGTTACACAAGAATTGCTTTGTCCTTGTTGTAGTGGTGACTGTGAAACTTTTCGACACTTATTTTTAGAATGTTGGAATGCGCAACTGATGTGGTTATTATCTCCAATTGGGCATATTCCTGACATGAAGGAGCAAGACTCGATCTTGGTACTGATTGAAAGATGGAAAGATTCTGATGAAGGTAGCCACCAATTGACATTGTTGACGATGATTCTCTGGAACATTGGGAAACGCCGTAACGAGAAGCTATATCGAAACTCTGAGGTGGAACCCATGCAATCCGTGTATGTGGCAGTTCGCGAAGCAGAGGAGTTTGTTACGGTGATGGGTGCGAAAGATGTGGAAGAAAGCGAAACTCAACAGAGTGTGAATAAAGGTGAAAGTAGATGGCAACCACCGACTGAAGGTGGGGTTAAATTAAATGTCAACGGAGCATGGTCGAAGGAGGAGAATAAAGCGGGAGATGGAATAGTGGTGCGGAATTCAAAAGGATGTTTTGTGGCTGCAAGATCGGTTAAGGAGTAGTTGGGTCGGCTTTATGCGCTAAAGTGTTCGGCATGGCGAATGGCACTGGAGCTTGGAATTTTTCTTGGTTTGAACTCATGTATAGTTGAGGGGGACTCTCATATTACTGTCAAGATTTTGCGAGAAGAAATGGTTTGCCCTTCGGAAGTGGAAGTAATTATTGAGGATATTCAGAAGACGAGTCATCAGTTCCGTTTTTGTGATTTTCGGTTTGTTCGGAGATCTGCGAATGCATTGGCGAATGAGTTGGCTCAAGTAGGGTTGAGAGGGGTGGGTACTAGGGGTGCACACCGGCCCGGTGGCCCGCCCAACCCAACCCGATTTTTTTAGGGTTTGGGATATAAATATAGGCCTATAGGGTTGGGCCGGGTTGATATTTTAAGCCCGATTAGGTAAATGAGATGGGTTTGGGAAAATCCTCAAGGCCCAGCCCGAACCCAGCCCGGCCCGAATATAATATTATTATTTTTTAATGGAATATATATGCATACCGTACTCGCATATAAAACTAGAAGTCTGTCGCTCTGCTGCTTAGAGTTATCATTCTCTTTTTTTTTTCCTCTTAAACTACTTGTCTTAAACATAACTCATGGTTTATTACTTATTTTTTGTTCTCTACAAGAAATGTTGTGAAGAAGTAACAAGAGAGAGATTTGAGGAATTTTTTTGCATGTCAAGTTTTATGAATGTTGGAGAGTTCTACTTTTTAAACACTTTTATTGCCTTTTTGTGAGACAATTTAATTATTAGAACCATAATATTTTATCGGTTTGTTTTTAATAGTATTGCAAGAACATTAAACATTAAGTATTCCCGATTGTAAATTCTAATTTGTGATCGTTGTAGTTGATTTATTTATGTTTGTGATATCACGCTTTAGAAAGATAAATGGGTTTGTTGGGCGGGTATGAAAAATAAAACTTCAATTGGACTGAGTTTGGGAATATAAAATGAAGCCCGATTCTTAATGGGCTGGGCTTGGACATGCACAATCTCATTTGTATTTAGTATAAGTCTGACCCGAGTCCGGCCCGGGCCGAGATATGTGCACCCCTAGTGGGTACCAATACATGGGAATTCCGACCCCTGGATTGGTTGATTTCTTTTATTGATAAGGATAATCGTTTTACTTGATGTACTGAATTACTCTATTTTTAATAATATTTTACCCTTTTGACAAAAAAATGTTTGCAGTTTTTTCGTACGAAAGTGGATAGGTTAATTCTTCCTTCCATTCTTTGCGATCCTTCTTAGATTCATCAAGAAGACCGTGAAATATTTTGGAGATGTACAGTAGCCATGTATTAGTATACAGAAATACTTACTTGACTACAAACATAAGGTTTGTATACGTATCGGGCTATGTAAAAGCATATGATTTGTATACGCATCGCCGCTAGGTTGGAGGAACCAACTTCATTCATCTCTCGTCACATCATCCCCTTCCACCCAAGCCCTACTCCTTTCCCCTACACTAGGACCATATGCCCTACTACAAACCACAAAGTACATAACATTAACTAAACTCAAACAAGCCAAAACCCAGAAGTAATAATCAAAATGACCCTTGTTAATATCACTCGAAACCCAGCTCTCGTTCCCTCCCCTCCCGGTATAATTGTTTACTGCGTTCATTACTAGACTCGCCAATAAATTCCCAGCTCCCATCCCCACGCCGATAAGATTTGAAGCAATGCTTGACATGCTCCTGGGGAACTCCGAGAAGTAAAACTCGTTTTGCCCCACTGCATTGAACCCCTCCGCCAATCCACTTAAGCAGTACTGGGGTACAAGCCAGAACGCTGACATGGGCACCACGCCATTTGGATCGTCCGAGTATCCTTCTTTAACTGCCATGGCCCGACGAATACTCTCCACTATCGCAGTGACTACCATTGATGTGAAGGAGAAAATAAGGCCGATTCCCATTCTTTGTTTGGGGCTAAGGTGGACCGGTTTCCCTGCGATCTTTGAGGCAAGGGGGAGGATCAGGCGATCATAAAGGGCGATCCATAGGGTTACCGAAATGACTAGAAACATGCCGAAAGAGGCGGCTGGGATTTCGAAGTTCGGAGTGAGGTGGCGGTCCATGGAACTTGCTTGGAGTACGGGGAAAGAGTTCTGGCTTAGGCTTGCAGATATCATGATTCCGGTAGACCATAATGGGATGACGTTGATCAGTGCTTTTAGCTCCTCTACTTGGCCTACAGTGGAAAGACTCCATGGGTCTGATGCCCTTCCGTCGGGGGTTAGGTTTTCGTTTGGATCTCTAATAACACAAGCTCTATTGAGGAATCTGGGGAAAACACAATGAAGAACAAAAACAGAAGCTTGTTAGCCTTCAAGCTTTTAATAGAACATGGAAAGCGATTTTTACTAGCTAACAGATTTCATACAGAAAATTCCTCCCTATGGTATGGCAGCTGCATTTTTTCAATTATGCAGCCTCACCATGGTGGTAATTGTGTTAGTTTCAAAAAGAGAGGATCACAAAAACAAAAAAAGACTTATCTTTTCGTATCAAAAAATGTATAAAATATAAATTATGTTTTCTTAGTGTTGCCCAGAAAAAGAACACAGTTATTAAAACTAGATCAAGAAGTCATACCTACCAGTTTGATCAAATTCAGAGAACCATATAAGATCATTTTACCACTATTTGGTCGATTTTCGGTTTACCAGATGCTTTTGGAAATAAACACTACTGCAAATTAATTTTTAGATAGTTGAATACATCTTTTTGGCGTTTTTAGATCTCGGTCAATTTTTGAGAATCTTTTTAGGCTTATCTACTATTTTAGTCCTTATAAAATATATCAAGTTTCAATTTCGTCCTTACAAAATATTTTGTATCAATTTCGTCCTTATAGTTTCAGACGAATTTCAATTTTTCCCTTCCATCAAATTAATGACGGAAAATGCTTATGTGGCAAACGGAAAATGCTTAAAATATAAAAAAAAATGCTTAAATTACTGAAACAAAATGATTAATCTCTACAAAAATATGACAAAAGATTATGAAAATTTTAAAATACCGGAAAAAAAACATTAGACAAAAAGTTTATGAAATTTGTCAAAGACTTTTTTGGAAATTTATGATTTGTATCGACGAGATAAAATCAGAGAAGTATAAAAATATTGATCGAACTTAAAAAAAAATCATATAAGAAGAAACACAGGAAATGACTTGTATAGTAAACGGAGGATATGTGATCCCGAGTCTCCGACTGCCTCCAAGTATTAAACAAATACTACTCAATAAAATGGAGTACTAGTGTGAGTTTAAGACAGATCATTCTCATCACATAAATTAATTATTTTTCGAAGTTTTAGCACTTTTAGGAGTTTTCAGATTAATAGCTAAAAATAAAAAAACTCATAAATCAATACTAAAATACTAGCATCCACGCATCTTTTTCTTCAAATTGTAAACCGGCCAGAGAATCAACATTGGTAAATTCATTAGTAGAATGAAAAATATTCCTTCGTCTTTGGTAGCATACTGGTCATTGTGTTCAAATTAAACATTGTGGCTTTGCTTTTGATAAGAACCTAATAATATCATGTTTGCAGATTGTTGAAAACAAACATTGATTTTCAAAACAAACATCTCAACAACGCATGTAGCAAACATTTAAATGCAAAAAAAAAAACGAGTACGTCCTGATATTCCCAAGTACCAACATATCATTTTCAAATCTAGTTTGATCAACTTGGTAATTCAAACCCAGTATCAAGTTGATAATTTGTAACCTACTTCCATTTCACGTTCAGGTTGTGAGTTTATTGTCATCTTGTACAAAGTTTTTTTAACTTCGATCCATATTTTTATACTTTGCTGATTCCTCGTCGATACAAATGATTAATCTCCAAAAAAAAGTCTTAGACAAATTTCATAAACTTTTTTTCTAATATTTTTTTCCGGTATTTTAAAATTTCCATAATTTTTTGTCATTTTTTTTAGAGATTAATCATTTTTTTCAGCATTTTAAGCATTTTTTTTGGTATTTTAAGCATTTTCCGTTTGTCACATAAGCATTTTCCGTCATTAATTTGACGGAAGGGCAAAATTGAAATTCGTCTGAAACTATAAGGACGAAATTGACACAAAATATTTTGTAAGGACGAAATTGAAACTTGGTGTATTTTATAGGGACTAAAATAGTATATAAGCCATCTTTTTAAGAACTCAGCAAATTAAGTTTTTCCGTGTTTTCCCACTTATGACAACAGAAAGTAGAAACAAAACAATTCAATTGAAGTATCCCACACATAGCAAGTAGACATTCTTACTCCCAGTGAAAAGCACAAATAGAACATGATCGAACGCATATTTTGAAAGGGGGATATATTTTACTACTATATACCTTAGTTTCTCAGTGGGGACAACCAGCATCGATCCCTTTTTGAAGTGATACACTACATCCGATGATAGTTCAAGGTGCCTGTTCTGATAAGAGGCTAAAATCACTTGAAACATCCCAGTAAGCAAGCTCGACTTAGCCTTCATTTTGACATAAAACGGAGAAGCTAAAAAGAAGAACACCGCTGACAGAAACATGAGCACGACCGGAACTCCAAAACCAATTCCCCAACCAATGTTATCCTGAATGTACACAATACAAGTAATGGCAACGACAATAGAAAACGTGGTGGAAACATAGTACCAGCTGAAGTATATTTCCAAGGCACGGGGATTTTTACGGCAGTCGTGCTTTTCCAGCTGGTCTGCACCGAAGGCTAAGGAAGATGACCTGATGCCCCCTGCCCCGATAGACATGAGGCCAAAAGAGGAGCATAAGAGGATGAGTTGGAGAGTTGTGGGAGAGATGCAGACGGAGCTCGTTTGGTTGCAAGGAGGTGGTCGTGCTTGGGGAATTAAGGTGGTTAACCATAGGAGAGCCATCCCCTGCAATTTAGGAAATTGGTCGAATTAGTTTGTGTTTACGTCGAATTAGTGTGCAGCTGTGACTTGTTTGAAATGCAATTGAACCAAATTCAACAAAGGGAAAGTTGGATTGGGTGTTGAAAAAGGTATTGACATGATGATCCATCAGAAGTCTTGCATTATGGGAGAAACAATGAACTCAAGTGGAATAGCATAAGTTCTGTGGACTCATCGGAAGAAATGGTTTTGATAGAAGCCATCTCAGACACGAATCGAACCCATTTCCTCCATTAAGTCTAAAATACCCATAAGTACTAAATTAAGTCCATGTTTGATTGACGTTACAGAATTACTTTTTCTTCAGAAAACAAAATGTTTTTACTCTCACGATCCCCATCACAGTACAGATGAGCTTCTTGTTTACTTTTTTTTGTAACTCCATATCCGGCCCACTAGTCCAACTAACACCAGAAATTATTTCCACTGTTCACTAATGGGCCCAGTTAAAGCCATTGCCCCATACAAACAGGGTGGAAGTCGAACCCCAAACCAAAAGCTTCCTACTTCCCGCCCCTTATTTTTGTCAGGTGACTATTACTGTAGAACCTTGGGTTGCTTCTCATTTTACCTTGGGTAAACATAAAATACAGTAGACTGAGATATTAGAATGGGGAAGAAACAAGGTGGCGTTGATTCGAATTTACATTTTAATCACGAAAAACATGTTCATGTAGTTAAGAACAACTATTAATTTGTGACACATCCGATATTAAAGAAACTACAGGGCCTGTTTAAAAATTGAGAGCACTGATTTTTTTTTGATTAACGAAAAGGGTGAGAGGGGGCAACCAGCGTTGCAGACTCCCTTGGGCGTGACCATACGGGCTCCCGACCCGCCTGTGGAATGTCCGGTTCGAGCCATAGCTACTGTCCGAGAGGACAGACCGTCACCACAAGCACCACCGTGTGAACCGGATGGCCCAGGGCCCTCCACGGCACATGGAGAACTATGCCCAACACCAACTATCCACCCAAAGACATCTGTATTTCAAGTGGTAGTAGTTTCCAAGAAAAGGGACCTCCACAACTTGGAAGGTAGTATCTTCAATAAATAAATAAATAACCCTTGGAAGTTGATAATAATATTATCTCCAAAACCGACATCAGAGAAATAAATTAGAGTAGCCAGCATCAAAATAGTGTAGGATAAAGGTTTGGGACTTCCACCAGTTCCTTCCCTGTCCTGAGTTCTCCTCTTCTTGGGATAACAAATTTTCATATTCCAACCTTGTTTATTTCATTAGAAGACATATTTGAATCTATCTATGTATATTTTCACTTCCTTTAAGATTACACAGAGTTCGATAGCATATTAGTCATTTTACAAGCACATTGACTACGGCTCCATAAACCTCCTTTTGGGCTACCTACTCACCTGAACAAACCCTATGAAAGTCCTTAAATGGCACTAACCGAAACTGAACTGGACATAAGCTTTTACCTGGTAAATGACTTTGGGCAAATTTGTTTGACCGGATAAGAAAATTGGATTAGATTAGGAGTATATACTTTTTTGATAACACAAGTGTGTGAGTCAGTTTAGTCAAAACTTGACTATTTTGAGCAACCAATCTCACCGTCTACTAGCCGGGGACCAATTAAAGCCGAGACAAGGATAAGATTATCTATCTTTAGAGCATCTTTATCAGCCTCAGTAAAATTTGGATCAAATTTAACTTCAAAAGCATCTTTTATATTTTAGGTAGCCACTTTTTCAAAAACTCACAAAATCAGACTCTCTACTCTAATTACATCTAAATAAAATACCCATTTCTAAATCATTTCTCTCTCTTCCGATTTTCTTCCTGCCAACTAAAGGCAGTGAACCCATTCCATTGAAAATAATAAAATAATAAGTAGTGGGGGCCAGAATTATAATAAACTATGCCTTAGCTGATAAACAGTGCCTCGCTTGGGATATTGAGGGGGTGTAGCACCGGTAAAATATGGGGTGGGGGTAGCGAGTCTAATGTGGGTAGCTTTTTGTAGTTTTCCTCGCTACTTTGTCCAAAAGGGTAGAATACCTACCTGATGAGGATGCCCTAAAGGGGTCATATATCCGGTGCGAGATTATATATCTTCACACTAATTTTCTCATGAAACAAATGGGCCCTTTAAGAAACTTCATCAACCATTGAAGTTTAAGCCCTTAGACGGCAAGTTTTGCAACCCTCTTCAATTTTGCAAGTCCATGTATGTAATTCAAAACAAATAAATTTACATCATTATAGACCACTGAAAGGTTGAGAATTCAACAAAATTGAAGATAGTAGTACTGACGAGAGCAGTGATGCAATGAATAGACTTTTCCAAGGCACTTTGACATTTGTTAGCCACAAGACAAGGTCATAAAATGGGGATTACTGTTCCGCTGAAAGACAAATCCGTCCTGGTCTTAGAGCAACAATTTCTCTTGCCGACAGATTTAATTATTTAGTAAATGATATAACAAGTATATGCAAGCCACGTCTCCATGAAGGATATTAAAGTGGCCCACATGCACATTTATTGTTGTATATAGGAAGGTGAACTCTTGAGCGTAAGAGTGTTCAAAAAATGGGAACTCTAGCCTGTAAGACTTAATAAGGACGGAATGCAGGGTTGCTGCTGTGCAACTTGTGCACAGAAGCTGTTGCGTAGAATATGAGCCGTCCGTTGTTTGGATGAACGATCTAGATTTCAAACAAAAAAGAAGAACTGTTCGTGCGAATAGTTTATTTTCAATCCATTGCTTGCTCTGCGCAGAATCCGAGTTGTCTGTTGTTTGGATGAACGGCCTAGATTTCAAACAAAAGAGAAGAACTGTTCGCGCGAATAATTTATTTTCAATCCAAACCGTTAAAAACACTTGTAATCGGCTGTGATTATGCGCAGCTGCACAGTAGCAACCCCGTGTCAACAAGGGCTGTTGAAAATATTTGCTAATTACTTATTTTTTAGTTCAAAATAAATGGATAACTACTCAATGAGGAAGTAGTTTTATTGGAGTATCAACTTAGAAGACGTTTTTTTTAGATAACTAGGTGTCTGAGCCAGATTATGTGCACCTCGAATAATCCCAGAATCTGAAATTAACGATCCTATGTTCCAAACAGAGCCAAAAAGCAAAAGTCGGTCGTACCCCGCTGGTCTTGGAAAGTGCAGGATGAAAATACTACAAATTAAATTATTCTTTTTATTGAAATATGGAGTGGATTTTTTACCAGGAAACTAGTAATGCAGCCGAACCCGATCATCTGAAACCGACCAACGGAAGAATCAGCGAGGAAGGCCCCAAGAAGAGGCATGAAATTGGTGGCAGCTGACCATAAAAAGAGTAGGTTGGACCCAGAGGCCATATCCATATGATATTCAGTCATCAAGTAGATTATCATGTTTGGAAGCAGCCCAAAACTTGCTACCCTCTCAAATGCCTCATTTGCTGCCCAAAATCAAAAGAACAAATAATTTTAAATAAATACAGACAAAAAAAAAAAGAAAGAAAAAAGGAAAAACGGAAAATTACTGAGAACATTTGCAGCCGGAAAATATCCAGAAACCGAAATTGATGAACCAAAATCATTTCTGGGTATAACCCATTTCACACCAATCGCACCATAATTACTTTTCTGATCATTTTCTGGGTAATAAATAGCAATTCTCCCTAGAACTAGTAAAAGACCCAATTTCGTTCTTGCAAATATGTATGTTTATGATATCGATATATATAGGAAGTTTATTGTAATCGCAAACAGAAATAAAGAGATGATGATGAAGGTGCAGCACCTATGATGAAAGGCATAGTTCTGAAGCCACCCTTTTGGTTGCCCAAGAGAGGCTCTTCAATCATCTTCTTCTTTTCATCTGATGGACTCTCACTCCCCATCAGTACGATCTTCTTTGCAATTTCACAAAATTTGGTCCCCAGAGAGAGTGAGAGAAGTTATCTGTTGTTTTGACAAGATACAAGAAGCCGGCAGTTTTACTTATGTTGCCAAAGGGAGAGAGGTGGGCCCATCACAACCGTTGGATTAAGGACAATTTCCACTTATACCCTTGTACTTTGAGCAAATTTCAGATACACCCGCTCAATTATATTTTTAACATTTATGCCCTTAGAGCATCCCAACAAACTCCTTATATTGGCTCCCATCTCTATTTTAGGGAGCCAAGCACAAAAAATGAACTCCAACAACCTCAACAAATTGATTAACAAAATACAATGGTGAATAGTTGCTCCCTATATCACCCCCTTTTTGTTCAGTCACTATTCACTCCCCAACTCCTTTTTTAATAATTTCTCTCTCTCTCTCTCTCTCTCTCTCTCTCTCTCTGGTGCCAAACCATCTCCCACTCTTGCGTGAATTGGTCCTCCCTCCCTGTTTGGTGTTCTCTCTCTCACTCACTCGAAGGTTCAGAGAAACAGGATTGGTAATGAGGGGTTCATTTTCCTTTTCCTTTCCTTTCTCTCTGTGTCTCTGTGAAGTGTATGCATGTATGTACAAATGTGCAGGTGTGAAATGGGTTTTCAAAAGAGGAGAAAACAAAAGGGGTTGGTGGAGAACTTTTTGACTAGTGAAGGAGCAAACACGGTGGTGGTTCTTTAAACACAGTGGACAGAAACAGTGGAGGGAGGAGGATGAGAGTTGAAAATTAATGGGATAATTATAAAAAAAAAAAAAGAAATGAAGGAGGAAAGAGAAAGAATGTATATAATAATAGAGGATGAGTAAAATAGGGAGTGTTGTTAGAGTGTTGATAGAAAAGTGTCAAGTTATAATAGATATATGCACTGTACACTGCCTAATTTACCAAGTCATTGTTGGGCTTGCTCTTAATACTTGGACCAAAGTGAGACTGTTAGATGCTCTGTTAGAATTAATGGAAAAATTAGATATTCTGGTAGAATTAAAGGGAAAATAGATTTTCGCACTGTTTGTGGCATTTTGTCCTCCAAATATGCTTTTAAAATTCCTATATTGACTTTAAAAACTAGGGGCACTTAAATAATCATCCTCCCACTACCTTGAAATTATGGTTTCATCATATGCTCTATTTGGAGTTATGTTTTCATCCTGAAATTTAAATAAACCCTATATTGCCCTTTACATATATATGTATATATGAGATTTAAAGAATTAGGATGAATTTCAAAATTTAGGGGATCAACCCTATAATTTAGGGATTAGGGAATCAATCCAATCCCCATATTTACGGTAACTGTCGTCATCCCATTAGAAAGCCTTCATTCCATTATAAAATCTAGAACCCCATTTCTGCAAAGGCAGAAATTGGGGACGACATCTTTGCGGACGAAACTTCACCTGGGGATCCCAAATCGACGTCCCAAAACTTCACTCCTAGCGGTCCCATTGCCGGCGACAATCCTCCCTCCCGACTAAATCGACATCGTCTCCTTGCCGTACCAAATCTTCCGTCCTCGCCTTCCCAAATCGTCGTCCCAAATCGAGATCCATCAACGTCCGCCGTTGCCGCAACCCATTGCCGGTCACTCCTATCTTTCTCTCTGTTGGCGCAAACTACTGCATTTTTTTGGTTTTTTTTTGGGGGGGTTTCAATACTGGTAGTGAATCTGTGGCCTGTGGTACTATGTTGTTTTCTTTTTAACCATGTTGTGGATATATAATTTTTACCATGATCAAACTTTGGTGGCCTATGTTTTTCTTTTTTCTTTTTTTTTTACCATGATTATTGAAAGATATACAATTTCTACCATGATCAAACTTTTGTGGCCTTTTTTTTTTTTTTACCATGATGGTCGTACTATATTTACCGTGATAATTGGAGTATTGACTTTTACAATGTATTTCCATGAAAATATTTACCATGATTACTGAAATACGAAGTGTTTAACCATGATCAAAATGACAGAAATCAAACTTCGGTGGCGTATTTTTGTTAACCATGATGGACATACAATATTTACCATCATAATTGGAGTATTGACTTTTAAAATGTATTTCACCACAAAAATATTTACCATGATTTTGAAATATGAAGTGAACCTATATTTTTAATCATGATCAAAATTACAGGATGATAAATGAGGAATGAATCAAAATATATTTGAAATTGCAAAATTTCCCCTTCTTATCCGGTGGTAAAAATAAATAAATTCCCACCCATGATTTGAAATATCTGCCAAATTTAAAATATCCTACAATTAAGGCAATTATGTTCAATTAAATCAAACTAAAATAGGTAACAATATAGTGTGGGTGTATAACTAGAAAAGGGTATGAATGGTAAATCACAAATAATTAGGATGAAAACATAACTATTCAAAATGACCGGGATGAAAACGTACGTGGTACTAAAAAAAAGGATGATTATTTAATTACCTCTAAAAAGTATTTACAGGTTTGATAAAACTTCATAGGCCAAACAAAATATTGCATCCTAAATTTTTCTCACTCATTCTTTTCTTTCTAACTCTCCCCTCTCTCCCGTTGTAGCTAAGACTCCCTACCAATATCAATGGCTTTTATATTGTAATTTTGACCTTGAATATAAATGGTATTGGTCAAATCTAATCATTTTAATCTGCAACCCGTACAACGAGGCATCGTCTCATGATTTTAATCTTTTTTTTTGGAGTTTTGTCCTGACATTCGAAAACAGAGCTTCCTAGTTTTTTCCCCTCTCATTTCTCTCTTCCTTACTCTCTTTCTCTCCCATTCTAGTTGTACCACCGATCCAATATAAATGCATTTCATTTCATAAACAAAATTGAACCGATTTAGAATTTGCCTCATATTACTTTAGTCCCAAGAAATTAGTCAAAATTTCAATGCGTAAGTAGAAGAGATGTAATGAATAATTATACCAATATATACAGATTACAATTCAAAATCAATAATTATAAGGTCTATAAGTCAAACCCCCATCCAACATAAAGCCAACAACAAATTTTAAATTAATAAGAGCCTTTTAGTTTCGTGCCTTTATATTGCGTTGGAGGTCACAATTTTCGAATCTCGGGGAAAACTACAAAAAAGTTAAATTTTTTGAGAAGATGCATCTTCATACGGACTATGGATCAAAACAATTAGAATTCACACCATTAAATCTCAAATTTGAATGACAACACCATGCATATTTTAGGTCAAAATTACAAAATAAAATAGAGTTACAATGGGAGAGAAAGAGAGTTTAAAAGAAAAGAGTGTGTGTGTGTGTGTGAGAGAGAGAGAGAGAGAGAGAGAGAGAGGATGCTCTATTTTTTTGCCTAGGATAGTTTATAAAAACCTATAAATGGTTTCTAAGGTCAATACAAGAATACAAGAATTTTAAAGGCCTAGTTGGAAGCGAAATGTCACAAACTATGGCACAAGTATATTTTTCCGTCAATTCTAATTCTGACGGAATAACTAACAGTCTCACTTTGGTCTAAGGCATAAGGGGTATTAAGTGTTTAAAAATATAATGGAGGTGGTGTTTATGAAGCCCAATGAAAGTAGAGGGGTATAAGTGAAAATTTCCCTTACAGATTAAGGGCAATTTTCTCCCGTCCAGTAATTTAGTTATTTTAAAGAACATTTTTAGAACCACAAATTCCATTTTTGTCCTTGTAGTATCAATTGTACCAAATTCTACCTTTTATTTTTATTTGTGTGCTATTTTCGTCCCTATAATCATTTCCGTTAGTATCATTGTTAAAATGAAAGGGCAATTGGGTAAATTTATCATTCAAGGTTGAAAATAGAACTAGTGGAAAATTACGGAGACCGTTTCTAAACTTTTCTCAATCCTTTTTGCCTTGGGTTTTAAAAAATTTATAAAAAGAGAGCCTTAAAATTTTGTGTAATCTTATATATTACTAGTGTATATTCGTGCCCATGCCTGAAGGCACCCTTACCCGTGCCTTTGCCCATTTTTGTACGGTACTTTGAATTTTAGAGAGGGGGAAGGAGAGAAGGTAGTGAGAGAGAATGTGTTTGAATTTCGAGAAGGGGAGAGAGAGAATGTGGTTTGAAATCTTAGGTGTGGTGGGCCGGTCGAGGTTAGAGAGAGAGGGAGAGTGGTTGGGAGAGAGGGATAAAATATAATATGATGACTGAGATAAAAACCGCTCTGTATTGTAATACGTTGTATCTTGTATAGTATTGCAGGATGGGTTTTCGCGAGGAGGAATGTGGTTGCGACAAGTGGCACAATTTCATTGGGTTGCCATAAAAAATTTAAAGTAACACATGTGGTACTCTCTTATTACCACCCTCAAAAGTTATCCAAATTTAGGTCACATGATATTCAAAAATTTACCTTATTAAATTGGTCAAGATTTGTACAGAAGATAATCAATCAGATCATCTTAGATTTCAAAATATTTTCAATCAATAAGTCGTGCACAAGAAATCAAGTAAGGTAAATTGGTCAACAATTCGATGGGTTCAATAATTCAAGAAATCTGTCAAGATTTGTTAATTTAAATTCAAAACGTATCCAGGTGTTTATGGAAATTAAAAAGCTCTCACTGTAAAATGTCTTCTCCTTTTGATTTTGCAGTCCGGCCAAATACCTCAAAATAATGGAATTTGAATAACGGAAAATTCTAGGCACATTCTATAATTGATGCCACAAAACCAGAAAGTTCACTGCTATGCGCGGGAACTGAATCAAAACCGGTCCGGTCTTGCGATTTAGATCTGGACAGGTTCTACACATATATTGGTTAGGTTTTGATTCTTTTTTTTCTGAAACCGGTCAAAATGATCTAGTTACTGGATTTCTGGAGAACCGATTCAATTCGCACTGTGTGCCTCCTACGTGCATTGGACATGGGCCGGTACTATGTATCCAACCCGTAGGCTTATAAAAGAGAGGACGTTGGAATTTTGTGTTTGGTCATTTGCCACATTTTGCCAATTTTACCCTCCAATTGGAATTTGGCCTATTGGTTTTCTTGTAATTTTGCCACAATGCTATGCCCTTTTGGTCTTTTGGCTATGTATGGCTAAATTACGCATTTGAGTCCCTGGAGGTTGTTGCTTTACGGATTTGAGTCCCTAGAGTTTGTTGCTTACGCATTTGAGTCCCTAGAGTTTATTGCTTTGCCATTTCTGATCCCCTTTTTAACGGCTGGTGTGAAAGTCTTTGTTTTTGGAATTCGCGTCATGCATGTGACAGATGTCTATAGTTTATCCCAAACTTCTATAACTTAGTTGGTTGCACATCCAAGCATATTTCAGTATGAGTTCTTTTTAACCTCCCTTAAAGCAAAATCTGAATTAAATACACGGGCATAAAACTTGTGCTAGGCACGAGGCCTTATTTGAGTCCCTGGAGGTTGTTGCTTTACGGATTTGAGTCCCTAGAGTTTGTTGCTTACGTATTTGAGTCCCTAGAATTTGTAAGCCAAAATACGCACGGGCATCACACTCGTGCAACGCACGAAGCCGTTAAACTAGTATTTAATAACACGTGCACTTCAGGTGACCAACAATGAAATTCATATGTTGAGGGATATTTTCGTCAATTCCCAATAATTAACTGCCAGGACTGACCAGAGAGTAGCCATTAGGGTGAAGAAAAAAATAACGAAAGGAAAAGAAAATGTGTCTCTACCTGACAAAATTCAGTTAAACGGCATTTACCTGCATCTCTCAACTCTTCTGTATTTACTCGGGTATTTAACATTTCACAATCTTGATCTTCATCGAATTGCAGAATTCAGAAGGAAGATAGAAAAAACAAACATCGGAGATCAATCTAGGGAGGTTCGAAAGCGGTAAGGGCAAAGGTATGGCTGCTGAGATCAAATCTACTGTGGTGAAGGTCAAACCCAGCAATCAAGATGGTGGTTCTTCTTCATCAAAGCCCAAGGTTGATTCATCTCTCACCAAGAAGAAGGTCGTTGAGAGCTCAACCAAAAGGATTGTTGTTGATTCAAAGCCTAGATCTATCTCCAGCCCCGCAAAAACTGAGGTAAACCCATTTGCGAAGAAGTCATTTTCTTTTAGGGATTTAGATTCGGTGAGTTGTGGGGATAATTATGGGTACCTAAATGTCATTTTTTTGATTATTGATGGCGCGATTTGTGGGTTTCCGACTTGGGTCTTTGAGATTCAGCTTTTTTTTTAGTACTCCCTCCGTCCAAAAAATTTTCCCGTCCGCCAACAGGGAATTAAAAACATTGCATATTTTGTCGGAAAAAATTCAAAGAACTAGTTACTAAATCAATGATTTTTTTTTTAAAAAAAAAATGAAAGAAAGAATGAAAGTTCCTTGATAAAGATGTATTTTTTTTTTCATAAAAAGAAAGAAAGTTTCTTTTTGGGACGGAAGGAGTATATTTTTTATTAATTGGCTGATTTAGGAGCATGTATTTGACGAAATCCCTAGTGGGAGGAAGATGTTTGGTGGTTGTTTTAATGTTCCTTTGATAGAATCTGGAACTGGGTATTTGACAATCTCATGCATATATTTTGGAAGTACAACTGTGTGTCCTTTGGTGCAATATGAAATTGGGCACTTGGAAATCTGTAGTATATTTGGGATGTCCTTTGTTTTTTGTTCTTTGGTGAAATTTGAAACTGGGTAATTGATAATCTATACATATTTGGGGCTACCCTTGTTCCATGATTTTTGATGGAATCTGAAGCTGGATAATTGGCAATCTATTGAGTATTTGTTATTTGTGCCTATATGTGTTTAGGGGTGTGATGGGTTTTAATATACACTGGTTTAAGTGAAGGTAAAAGGAAAAACAACAACGAGTTCAACAAAAACGACAACAAAAACTACTACTGTCAGAACAAGAGAGAAGAAAGCTTACAGCTTGGCGGGCCAGAAGTATGATGTTCCTGAAGAGGTGCTGGACTCATTGCATGCTTTCAGTTCTGTTTTTTGGTGGAATTCCATATCTGCTGAGTCCCATTCAGTCTCATATATTGTTACTTTTTGTTAACAGAGAGAACCACTGAGGATATTCTACGAGTCATTATCGAAACAAATACCTTCAAGTGAAATGGCGGAGTTTTGGTGAGTTTCCTACTTTTCGTTGTAAATCCTTAGTAATTGGTTTATGGTTTATTTAACCAGTTTCTTCACAAGTGACTCTCATGAAATTGTTCTTTTGAATACGACTTAAACTACTCAACAGTACAACCAGCTTTTAGATCTGAAATTGGAATATCTATGATATATAGGTCTTTAAGTAGGAGTAGAGGAAAATATATATTGATTCAGTTTAGTTTTTTGTTATTTCAAGTATTTTAAAATTTGCCGAGGCATTTTCTAAACTGGAAGACAAAGCGGTTAATTACCTTTTGGAAGACATATGTTTCAGCAATTAGTATTGCAAAATAATCAGTCTACTAGAACTTTTAGACCTAACTTTTTGCGATTATCAATGACTAGGAAAAGCAAAATCATATGAGTGCTACAAAAGGCTAGGCTAGGCTGAGTAGGGCTAGAATTCAAGTGACTTTTCCATGTGTCCATAGCATTCTGGAAATGGCCTTAAAAACTCATCCATGCGTCCATCCCATTCATCGACCTTGTTTGGTTTGGGTTTTAAGTTTGGTTTTTGGAGTAATGATTGGAGGGAGAAATGAGGGTAATAATTAAAAATAAAGGTATTGATTGGAGAGAGATAGAGCGATAAGTGAGAATAATATGTCCATAGCATTCTGGAAATGGCCTTAAAAACTCATCCATGTGTCCATCCCATTCATCGACCTTGTTTGGTTTGGGTTTTAAGTTTGGTTTTTGGAGTAATGATTGGAGGGAGAAATGAGGGTAATTATTAAAAATAGGGGTAATGATTGGAGAGAGATAGAGAGATAAGTGTGAATAATAATTGAAAATAAGGTTAATGATCGGAGAGAAATGCGAGTAATGATTAAGTAATAATTGAAAAAACCAGTCTAGAAACCCAAAACGAACAAGTTCGAAATGGCCTTAAAAACTCATCCCAATCCCTAACCCTATAGTTATATGTATCATTCCAGAATCAAAATACTTATAAAAGTGGATTGGAGGTCCAATAGAGGGCTAGTGTGCACCCCTAAATTCAGATGCGGTGCACGTTTGTCCCTCTCTCTGTCTGCGAAAACATAGAACTTACTAGCAGTGGAGCTGTAATAGGCAATCCTAAAGCTACTAATTCATTATGGAAGCTCAGTTTGTGGCTTGCTCTGCCATTCAGGTAGCTGTTTGGTTGATAGGTTTTCTTTAGCACATTGGACTAAGGTCCAATTTCATTTGCGGAAGGATGTTATCTTGCAACACATCACGACGAGTCACAAGGTTGCAAGCTCTTTACCCAAGCATGTTTTTATAGTTGTTTATCTATCTTATGTTAAACTTTAGGTCTTCGGAGATGGTGAAACGTATGTTCTCCATTGGATGCGGTGAATTGCTTCATGAGATAATTCAGTTTTGAAAGCTAATTCCAATCAGGAACTAACAGAATAACATTCTTCCTAACTAACAACTGTTACCACTAGTAGCTAGCTCTCCAACTAATAATCTCCATACATTTCGAAGAGAGTACTCGATTTTATTGATTAAAACAGAAGTTTTTTGGTCATTGATCGTAGTGGTGTTAAGTGGAGAATAGGTAACTGAATAGGTTAAGTGGTGTCGGACTGCTTTTTCACCGTCTCTCCTGAAACCAATTGGTGTTAGGAAGGGCTTCGTTTAAGCCTTTTACAGCATTCGACATCGCACCCGAAGTCTGCTTTAGAGCGATCCCAGGGAGTGGCATTGTGTAACCAAATCCATGGGGGCATTCTGGGTCCAACAATCCCTCCCTCACAATGACGCTCCCGCGATTCGAACCCATGACCGCAAGTCTGTTTTTAGAGCAGTTGCAAGGAGTGGCATTGTGTAACCAAATCCATAGGGGCACTCCGGGCCCAGCAGTAGTGTCTTTACATAATTGAAAAGATCCTAAACAAAGAAATTACAATATGGATGAACATACCAATACATGCGTGAAGGATATGACTTTTTTGATAAATGAATACAAAGGCCCAAGCCCGACCCGGGTCCAGTCTGTCGGACGAGCGACAGCAGCTAGCGTGCACGAGTTGTAAATGGGCCAAAGCCCCCCCTCGTTCATCTACAAAACTTCGGTACCCCTCGGGGCCTTATATGACGAAAGTGTTTGTTATTAGGGAGTAAAAAAGTGTTTAGGGTTAAAAGTTAATCAACCCTAAGACACACGTCATATTTATACAAAACAGATGAACAAGTACAAATATACCCTCCTTACTCTCTGACACTTGTATCTTCTAACATTGTTTATGGTGGAATGAAGAGGGACCTAGTAATAATATTTTAATAACGATAGAGAAAGGGCTTCCACTTGTTCAAGTGGAATGCAATAAAAAAATGTAAAGAGATCATGAGTTATGAATTCCAAAGGAGAGACATATGGCAACCCGAGAAGTGCACTATTGGTATGAATAAATACTAGAATCCAACAGCTTCCTATTCAATCCAAAGGCACATCTGAAACAGTAACTGAAAAGAAACAAAAGATCAATAGTAGAAGGTTATGTTTATAGGACCAATTCCATAGTGGATTTTCTCCCTAGCATGATTGGCGATGTAGTAAGCACTAGTACTTAGACTAGTAACAGTTCTGTCTTTTGTTTTTGGAGTGAAATGGTTGAATTACATAGATGAAATCACCAAAAATATCCACTATGGATTTATTCTAATCCATAACATAATTTTCTTCTATGGATATCTTCTTTTGATGTTTCCCATTTGCGTCTGCATCTCTTTGGAAGTTTTTGTATTTTGTAGGTAATATAGCTCATCACTTTGCATGTCTTAGTGGATCTTACTTTATTATTTGAAAGGACTTCTTATATGGATGTCAAGATGTTGGCTCTCTCTTCCTCTTATGAACAATAAAATTTTGTCACCTCTTTTACGTACTTGCTAGTATCTTTATTTCTTCTCTTGTTTCTTTTTTTAGGATCTCTTTAATTGGCTAAAGACAACACTTAACTTAATATCCTATGGGCACCACAACTCATAGCCAATAAGTCACACATTGAGTACATCCCTCTTACTGGACAGAGTATGCTACTCAGACAGCTTTCATGGATTAGTTACTCCTTGTTCAAATTAGTTAGAAGAGGAGCTAGCTTGGCATGATTAAGTTTATGGTGGCGCAAGATTAGTCCCATTACGTACTTGGGAATAAGTTTACTGTTGTACATCCTTGATTGTGTGCCCTCCAAGTTAGTACCTTCCTTCTCGTATGAACTGATGCAATTTGGGGCCATGAGGCTTGGTAGCGAACATATACGACGTTGCTCATAAATTCATAAGCTACAGTGAGCATTCCAAGTTCTTCGCTTTCTTGGTAAGTTGCTTCATGAAAACATAACTGAGGTTTAGTCATCTGATGTGAATCTCCTGGCTGAGGATATCTGGGCAGAGGAGAGGTAGGTAGAGACACGGAACTCTATGAGATACATGATCATAATGAAGATGCATGAGGACGAGGAAGAAGCACCTTAGGCTCTCCTCTCCATGCGCCTGATCCACTGCTCTAGAATTCACAAGGAAAGCAAACATAAGGGTTGGCTTTCAAGACTAATTTAAGTTACTGAGTTTAAGTCTAGAACGATTGAAGTGTAGAATAATGTTGCATTGCAAGATGAGATGCAGGGCCATGAGGATTAACCATGTTTGGGACTTGGTAGATCTTCCACCTAGGTGACTATTGGGAACATGTGGGTTTCAAACGTTAAGCCCAAGGAAGATGGTTCAATAGACAGTATAAGGTTCTCCTTGTGGGAAACATAACACCAAACAGGAGGGTGTGGACAACAAGAAAACCTTCTTCCCAATAGCGAGGTTTTTTCCGTTTGCTTGATTTTGGGCCATTGTTGCTTGTTGGGACTTGGAACTATTTAAGATGGACGTAACGGCTGTGTTTCTCAATGCTTTGATGTAGCAAGCCAGGAGCATAAGGTTTGTAAAATCGAACAATCTAATTCTGGTGTAAAAACAATCATCTAGACTATAGTAACGAAAGTTTTGTTGAGCCAATTTTTCATGTGGGTTCACGATGATGAATGAAAAACATTCTATGTCAAACGGTCCAGCAATAGTTTTGTCCTAAGGTTTTCAAGTGCACGTGTTATGTTTTCATAAATTGAACCCTGGTTGAGATAAACTTGATCCGGGGTCCATCAAATGCGTGTTTTTGGGTTATTCCCGTACTCAAAAGGAATATAAGTGTTATTCTCTAACCCTTCGTCGTCAGTTTGTGCGTGCTGATGTTACTTTTCATGAGTCTGTACCGTATTTTACTAGCCCTACCCCCACTTCCCCTACTCCTCCCTCTAAGGACTACTCAGACTACATGCACATTCAGGAACCCTTACCCCCACCCCTCCCTCCAACACCTCTAACACATCCTCCACCATTGAAGGTATATGTTTGCCGTCCTAGGGTTGCACCGGCTCCGCTTCCGCTCTCCACTCCCTCTTCTCCTCCGTTGCGAAATCCGGTCTCATCCCCCGATTCTTCGTCTGTTGATTCGGTTTCCTCCCCAGATTCTTTACCCGTGGCCCTTCGTAAAGGTAAACGTACTTGTGCTACTTATCATCCTATTGCTCAGTTTGTTTCTTATGATCATCTTTCTCCGTCCCTTCGTGCTTTTGCTACTTTTGTGCCTTCTGTTTTTGTCCCTAACACTGTTCAGGAAGTCTTGTCTATTTCTGAGTGGCGGATAGCTATGGAGGAGGAGATGTCTGCTCTTCATAGCAACCATACTTGGACGTTAGTCTTTCTCCCTCCTGGAAAGACTACTGTTGGGTGTCGCTGGGTGTTCTATGTGAAATATCATCTTGATGGGACTGTTGAGCGTTACAAAGCACGTCTTGTCGCCAAGGGCTACACCCAGAGTTATGGTGTCGATTATGCAGAAACATTTTCACCAGTTGCCAAGCTTGGCTTCGTTCGGCTTCTTATCTCTCTTGTTGCCAATCTTGGCTGGCCTTTGTTTCAGTTGGATGTCAAGAATGCTTTCTTGCATGGGGATCTTGTTGAGGAGGTTTATATGGAGCAACCATCAGGATTTGTTGCTCGGGGGGAGTCTTTTCAGGTATGTCGCCTTTGGAAAGCTCTTTATGGGTTTAAACAATCTCCGAGGGCTTAGTTTGGGAAGTTTAGTGATGCTGTCTTGCGATTTGGTATGAAGCGTTGCCATTCTGATCATTCTGTTTTTTCTCACATCTGACCGCGGGAAAATATTATTGATTGTCTATGTGGACGATATTATTATTACTGCTGATGATCAGAAAGGTATTGGTGAATTGAAGCTTTTTCTACAGCGTCAGTTTCATACCAAAGTCTTGGGCAAGTTGAGATATTTCTTGGGTAATGAGGTAGCGCGGTCTAAGGATGGTATTAATCTATCGCTACGGAAATATGTGTTGGATATTTTAGATGAGACTGGTTTACTAGGGTCAAAGCCTGTTGAGACTCCTATGGACCCTAACGTCAAACTGTGTGTTGATCAGTGGGAGTTGCTTTCTAGTCCTGATCAATATCGTCGCTTGGTGGGAAAGCTGAATTATCTTACCATTACTCGTCCAGATATCTCATTTGCTGTTAGCTTGGTTAGCCAATTTATGTTAGCTTCACGCCTTCCACACTGGGAAGCTGTTCCAAGAATTGTGAAGTATCTCAAAGCCCATCCAGGAAGTGGCCTGTTTTATAGAGCTAGTGGGCACTTGCGTGTTGAGGCTTTCACTGACTCTGATTGGGCAGGAGGACCATTGGACAGGAGATCCACTACAGGATATTGTATCTTCCTTGGTGGAAATCTTGTTAATTGGAATAGTAAGAAGCAGACGGTAGTTGCACGGTCTAGTGCGGAGGCAAAGTACAGAGCTATGGCTCACACAACATGTGAGGTTGTGTGGGTACATTCGTTTCTTGAAGAGATAGGGTTCCCTGTGCAGGTGCCTATGAATCTATACTGTGATAATCAAGCTGCTATCCATATAGCATCCAATCCGGTGTTTCATGAGAGGACCAAACACATTGTAGTAGATTCTCATCTTGTACGAGAAAAGTTGACTGGTGAAGTGATTGCTACTCCGTTTGTATCCACCAGTGCCCAGTTAGCCAATATGTTTACTAAGCCGTTGTTCCAGCCACGATTGGAGTTACTTTGCGACAAGCTGAGACTTATTGATATTTACTCTCGGGGGAGTGTTAGAATAGTTTATGTGTTTGTCCCACATCGTTTAATTATGTCATGTAATGTGGTGAGTGATAATATAAATAAAACTCTCACGTGTTATGGTTAATTAACACCCTACACACTTCTTCCTTTCTCTCTTCTAAATAACAGTCATTCTGTCACCATATATGGACCACATTGGTAGCTGGAGATGACAATGATTGTTGCCACTAAAAGTTGTCCAATTCTGCTATGGAGGCCACGGGGGAGGCAAGCTAGGTGTTCGGAGACAAGATCCTTAGGGCTATTACATGAGACTTCTCGGTTGGTTTCAAGAGAATTCTGGCTAGAAATCTTAGAAAGATGCCAGATGCAGAGTTGCAAACTTGGTGACATATATTGCTAAAAGAGAGAGCCCAATCCTTGAAATGAGCTAACTTCTAAGAGTCGTGAGGAGAGAAACTAGATTGCTCGTGCGATATTCTAGTATTGTCGGGAGTTTGGAAGAAGTGCAAGTGGGCGTCGAATAAGGACCTTCTTTCTCTTCAACCAATGCAAAAGGACGTGCTTATATGTTCTGTCAACTCTGTGCACCCTCCTTTACGATAGCCACTCCTGTCTGTTGCTTTCAAATGACACATTTACCCTTTCTCTTCTTGTTTTTATTTTTTGAGAATGACCCTTGGTCTCTATTTTCTTGGAAAGGAACCCTTTGTCTATATTTGCTGCATCAAAACATGCCTTCGACAAAAGTCAGAGAGTTTCATCGACAGTCCCAAAAAACATTTAGAAATAAAGTGTGTTTCATCCCTAGTTTTTACTTCTACTGTAGCTTCCGATCGGCTTAAGTGACAGTGCATTGATGCTTATGACAAACTGTCTCAGAAAGTGCGTGCGTGTAGCTCACAATGAATGCCCCTTGGGCTGTTTCTAGCATTTGCCTTGGATAAAATCATAAAAATGAACATCAATACAATGTTATTTACAACTCCACGCTAGAGGAGACACAGGACAATATTTTCTAATGAATATATAAACCTCTGCATGATAATGTGATAGTTACCTTACAAGAAATTTGATTATAGGCAGAAATGACTATGCTTTACACTCTGCATCTGCACGGTAACGTGACAGTTACCTCATATGCAATTTGAACGATAGGCATATGTTCATACTCTTCAGAACCACTCTCTTTTTAGGAAATTTGGTTGTATGAGGCAAGAAGCTACATTGTGAGACGTCTTGAAGGAAGGCCAAGAGGGGCTATGATTGCTGTCACTATTTTTAACGTAGGCACATTAGTGGGAGGGTAGAACACTGACGATAGGAAAAAAGGAGATACCAGGTGAAGGAAACATAAACTAAGACCTGGTCAGTTGGGGTCCGCTAAATGAATCTGTTGTGTCCGTTGAGTTCTATCCCGTGTTACACTGACTAGCAGCTTTTGGTGAAGTACCCATGTCGACAGGATCCGACATGGGTATGGGTGAGGAATTTGTGTCGGGTGCTGCAGTTTGAATCCGGACAAGGTTATTTCAGCGATCCAACGATGAAGAAGAAAGACTGAAATGAAGTATGTTTGGTGACACTTACCATCATCGGCGGTCGCCGAAACCGATGATGTTGTCTCGCATACTGTGCTCATTGATGATGCTTTCTCAGCGTTGTTTTGTATTTTACTGTTGGTTGTTCAGTCGTCCTTTGAGGAAGAAGCTGATACAAAATGTACAAACCCTATTGAAGTCTTCTTTATCCTATGGGTGCAACTTGTGACCTTTATGTTGCCTGTCCTTTAGAAAAGTGCCACCTGTTACTAGTAACTTTTTCGACCTTTAAAGTTGTCTTTTCCTTGTTAAGGTGTGCCACACCTGATCATAGCACTCTTTCAGGTTTTCATCTTCAGGTGATGCCTTTTAACTTTTTCTCTTACTTCTTGATATGCACAACATCTGTAATCACATAAGTAGAATAAAAAAATAAATGCCTTTTGATAAATAATAAGAGTCTCTACCGACTCAGTTAATTATATGTTTAACATCATAAATTCTAACTGTAAACTACCAGTTCCTATTTATTGAGCTATTTAGTCTGTTTTAAAAATATTTTCGAAAAATAGTAGTATACCGTATCCCATTACCCGTGTCCAATTATGGATCCATGTTCCGATATCCTCTATTTTTGAACTTGAGCCGACAGCTAGATTCACACCCGCACCCGATACCCGTACCCGAGTCCGAGTAACGTAGGTTCTATACACTATACCGTGTTCTGTGATTTGCAAGTCAACAAGTTGTTATTTTTAAGTTACCAAATGTCCCAAAAGCTTAAGTTGTTAGATAATGGGCCTATAATGTATATCAAGCTATCTAACACACTTCCTCGCGTAGAACCACGTCTTGCACGGAGGTGCGTGTAAACGTACGTACATCTAAAAAAGAATGCAAATGGGAGAAATATACTGCAAACAGGTAACAAATGCAAACAGAGCAGTTTGAACACAAGACCTCTCACAATATGAGTAATGCTACCATGCTACGTTATCATTTTTTCTAAAAGCTTAAGCTATTAAGAAATGATCCCAACAATGTGCATCAAGCTATCTAAAAATTATTGCTTCCTTAACTTTCCAATCAAAGTCCTAGTTTGATACATAAAAATAACTTTTGCTTCTCTCAGTATCTCAACCCCATGAATTTTGAAAGTTGGAGATGAAATAAAAACCTGGGGTGGAAAGATTGAAGGTTTCAGCACCTAATAAAAAACATAGACAACCTGGGGCAGAAAGATTTAAGATTTGAGTATGTAATCAAAACTATAGGCAGCTGAAGCAGTTTTGAATCGTGGGGTGCAAAGCAGTTGATGCAGTTTTGGGTTGGGTATCATTAATCACATTCAATTACATCTTTATCCCCATTTATTTGAAAGGTGTTGAGTTTAAATTGTGGACATATTTGGAAAATGAAACTGTGAGCCAGCATCAAGAGGAGTCCTCACCAAAGTGGTGCTCCCCCTTCATATATGATGGACGCGGGATCACCCCTAGAAAAGAGAGGGTATTTTGTGATTTTCCAGGGTATTTTTATAATTACACAGAACTTTTACTGCCATGGAACATTTGAGGATATTTTTGCAATTTTTCATACCTCGTTAAAATGAGTTCCCACGTGCGCTCCTTAATCCGATCAATCCCACCTACCTCTTGGGATTATATAGTACCCCACTTTTACGGATAAAATTAATCCTATGATTATTACTCCCGATAGCCATTTGGGATCCAAACATGAGATAACGTAGGATTAGGGACAATTATTCCTATCCCATGCGCCAAATTGAGAATATAAATTTGCTTGGCCTTGGACTTGCTCCCTACTAAGGTCTCAGGTTCGATTCCCCTTGCTAGCACTTCTTGGGGCGCCTCATTCCCACGCGTAACCATGTGAAAAGGCTCTGGGAGGGGCTGTAGGGATTAGTCCGCAATGTGCACAAGCTGGCCCGAGACACTTTGCATTACCAAAAAATTTGCATTTGGTTTCATGTTGTTTCCTTTCACATGTAGTTGTTAGAATAATATTAGGAAATATTATGTTACCATTTCCTGTTTAGGCTAGGCTATTATTTCTCTTTCCAAGTTAGTGTATGTTTCCTTGTTGTGCATGTTTTCCTAAGTTGTTTAGGTTTCTTAGTCACCAAGTCTTGTAGCCTATATTTAGGCATGTTAGGGTTATTTTTTACACAACTATGAAAGCAAGGTTTTTGTCTACTCCCAATTTCAAACAGTGATAGCCTTATTATCCGTATAGCTTTCTTCTTCTTTCTGCTTGAAGATTCCCATCCAACCATGTGATAGAAGCCATGGAAGAACTTGCTGCTTCTGCCTAAGTGTAATGTTGTGACATGTACTATGATAAAGCATAATAATGTGCCTTTTCATTTAGAATTTGGGCTTTGGAGGTTTATGTGCCTATGATCTATCGACCTATTAAAAGCTTACACTTTTGTCTATTGGAGGGAGAACAGAAAGAAAAATAAAGAAAAAGCTTAGTTCTTGTTTGGTTCTATTACTGCATTCTCACATGCTTCGTACTTTGATTGCTGGATAATATTTTCCTTAACTTGCAGATTGAAAAGTAGTTAATACTTCCCATACATCTTTTAGGTTCACATTTGTTATTTAGAGGAGAGATAGAGAGATAAGTGTGTAAGGGTGTTAATTAACCCTAACACGAGAGATTAATTTATATTACTACTCGACTTGTTACATAGCATAATTAACCAATGTGGGACAAGCTCAAATAACTTATTCTAATACATTCTAACACTCCCCCTCAAGCTGGAGAGTAAATATCAAAAAGTCCCAGCTTGCCACAAAGTAACTCCAATCGTGGCTTGAACAACGGCTTAGTAAACATATCGGCTAACTGGGCACCGGTGGACACAAACGGAGTAGCAATCACACCACCAGTCAACTTTTCTCGTACAAGATGACAATCCACTTCAATGTGTTTAGTCCTCTCATGAAACACCGGATTAGATGCAATGTGAATAGCCGCTTGATTATCACAATACAACGACATGGACAATTCAACACTGAACCCTATCTCTTCGAGAAACGATCGCAACGATACAACCTCACATGTTGTGTGTGCCATTGCTCTATACTCGGCTTCTGCACTAGACCGGGCAACAACTGTCTGCTTCTTACTCTTCCAATTGACAAGGTTTCCACCAAGAAACACACAATATCCGGTAGTGGACCTCCTATCAGATGGTCCTCCTGCCCAATCAGAATCAGTGAACGCCTCAACACGTAGGTGTCCACTAGCTCGATACAACAAACCCCGTCCTGGATGTAACTTAAGATACTTTACAATTCTGAGAACCGCTTCCCAATGTGGGTGACGAGGAGCAAACATAAACTGACTCACCAAACTAACTGCAAACGAGATATCCAGACGTATAATGGTGAGATAATTGAGCTTACCAATCATCGGCGATACCGATCAGGATTGTGAAGCAGCTCCCCCTGGTCCACACACAATTTAACATTTGGATCCATAGGAGTCTCAACAGGCCTAGCTCCCAACAAACCTGTATCCTCAAGAATATCTAGCACATACTTTCTCTGTGATAAGCTAATACCTTCTTTGGATCGGGCCACTTCAATTCCTAAGAAGTACCAAAGTTTTCCCAAATTCTTGGTATGGAATTGCTGGTGTAAGAAGGTTTTTAGCTCATCAATACCTCGTTGGTCATCACCGGTAGTGATAATATCATCCACATATACAATCAACAATACTTTCCCTCGATCAGAAGTGAGGGAAAACACAGAATGGTCAATCTGACTACGATGCATGCTAAATCTCAAAACCGCATCACTGAACTTGCCAAACCAGGCCTTAGGAGATTGTTTGAGACCATAAAGAGCTTTGGGAAGCCGACATACCTGATGACGCTCCCCCTGAGCAACAAACCCAGGTGGTTGCTCCATATAAACTTCCTCTTTAAGATCCCCATGGAGAAAGGCATTTTTGACATCCAGCTGAAACAACGGCCAACCAAGATTCGCAGCTAAAGAAATAAGAATGCGAACAGAACCAAGTTTGGCAACAGGAGAGAACGTCTCAGAATAATCAACACCATAAGTCTGGGTGTAGCCTTTGGCAACAAGGCGGGCCTTATAACGCTCAATAGTGCCATCAGGAAGATACTTGACAGTGAATACCCAACGACAGCAAATAGTAGTCTTACCAGCAGAAAGAGGAACCAAGTCCCAAGTGCCATTATGATGAAGGGCTGACATCTCATCCTCCATAGCTATCCGCCACTTAGATACAGATAAGGCCTCCTGAACAGACTTAGGAATAAAAACGGAAGAAACCGAAGTAGTAAAGGCACGAAGGGATGGGGACAAATGATCATAGGAAACAAATTGAGCAATAGGATGGAGAGTGCATGACTGAATATCTTTACGTTTGGAATTAAGAAGATCAAGATTGTCGGGATCTCGCAACGAAAGAGGAGACGGCGCGGTGGGCGAAGGTGGTGCTGCGGGCTGAGATAACGCTGGCTGAGGCTCGGGTTGAGGTGGTGCTGGTTTAGGACGACGAGCATATACCTGCAAAGGTGTTGGGGCATGACCAGAAGGGACAGCCATAGGAAACACCGACTCAGACTCAGATGCAAGTAGATCATTGGTGGGGACAGACTCCAAATAAAAAGGTAGAAACTCATTAAATGTGACATCAGCACACACAAAATGACGACGTAAAGATGGAGAATAACATTTATACCATTTATGAGTCCGAGAGTAACCAAGGAAAATGCACCTAATTGACCGCGGGTCCAGTTGACTCCGGTCGGGATCAAGAGCATGAACATAACGCGTGCACCCAAAAACCCGAGGGGGTAATGAGTGGAGAGGACGACCGGGAAATAGGACCATATGGGGTATCTGACCTCCAAGGACAGTAGAGGGCATACGATTGATCATATAGCACGCGGTAAGATAATGGTATGTAATGCGAGAGAAATCATTCACAAAAATAACATAGTACTGAAAACCAAAAACATTGGGCACATGAATAGGCCCCCAAATATCTGAATGCACTAACTCAAAAGGACTCGACACACACGACGCTCTACTCTAGGGTAAAATGACACTCGACAATGCTTACTAAACTCACAAACTTCACATGATAACTCTTTAAGAGAACTGCATGAGGGGACTAGACACTTCAGATTCTGAAGAAACGGATGGCCAAGACGACAATGTTGCTGATAGGCGGCATTTGAGGATTGAAGAGCAACAATAGGATTATGGGTCAGGTAATACAGGCCACCACGTTCAACACCGCCACCAATCTTCTCCTTCGTCTGGAGATCCTGAAACACACAACCATGAGGAGAAAATGTGACGGAACAGTTTAAGGATTTTGTAAATTGACTGATAGACACAAGATTAAAAGGTAAGCATGGAACATATAATACAGAATTTAAAGTAAGGGATGAAGAGACAGAGACCAAACCCACACCAGTAACCTTAGTAGTGGAACCATCTGCTAAGGTAACATGAGATGTTTGATCAATGGATTGACAAGTAGAAAAGAATTTAGAAGTACCAGTCATATGATTAGTAGCACCAGAATCGATAACCCAACGAGAAGAAAAAGAAGATGCAACACAACCAACGGAGGGACCTGTTTGAGCAAACGTAGCAGTGGAGGAAGAAGTCTCAGCGGAAGGCTGAATCGACATAAGATGCTGGATCGACATAAGACGCTGGTATTCCTCTGCTGAGAGAGTCACTCTACTGTCGGCAGACGAATGAGTAAATTGCCCAGAATCCTCAGAATGAGCAGCCTGATGAGCCTGGGGATAACCATGAAGCTTATAACAATAGTCCACTGTATGATTGGTACCCTTACAATGAGTACAAAATCGGGTACCACGGCCACGACCATAACTACCACCTCCCCCTGACGTGCGACCAGAATTACCTCCATCACGACTAGAACTACGACCATTGAACCCAGAATTACCTCGACTACCAGAACTATAACCACTGTCACGCCCACCAGAACTATAACCAGAATCATGACCACCAGAACCACGACCACGACCATTATGGCCACTGCCAGACCCAAAACTACCAGAAACGGCGGAAGCCAAAGCTGAACGCTCAGAAGAAGACACAGGAGTGGTGTCGAACGGGAGGCAGAAGATTCTTCGCTGAGAGAAGGGAGGTCGCTAGATCCCAAAATTTGATTACTAACGGGATCGAAATCTGAGGAGGCACCAGATAAGAATCGAGCAACCTCCATACGTTCACGCTGGCAGCGCACAACCTGAATATCAGAAGAAAGTGGCTCACAGACACGGAGTTCATCACGAATACGACGAAACTTGGCGTAATATGCTTCGAAAGATAAGCTGCCTTGAGATATAGAAAAGAACGACTTATGAAGATCATATGTGCGACGGAGGTTGTTCACACCAGAATACATCTCCTGAGGCTGTGTCCAAACCTATTTGGCTGTATCTAAGAACATCAGAGAGCCAGCAATATCGTCTTCCATACTATTCCACAGCTGACTACGGATCCGAGCATCCCTAGGTTTCCACAAAGTAGTATCTGAAGGAGGATCATCAGTCAAGAAATGAGACTCAGACTCCCCCTCATAGTAAACCTTAACCGCCTGAGCCCAAATAGCATAATTATTACCATTCAAGCGTGGGGTTGTGATTGGTAGCCTCTGAGAAGAACTAGACAAACCACCAACAACAGTAGAACTAGTACTAGAATCAGTACCAGACTTAACTTCAGCTTCAGACATGTTGCCAAATAATGAGTGACAACAACACAAACAACCACCAAATAACCAATGAACCAAGAAACCATAGCCAGCCAACAAACCAACGAATCAAACGCGAAGCAACAACGAACTAACAAGAGGATACTAAATAACCAATGAACCAGCCAACTACTACTTCAATCAATCAACCAAGCAATCATCCTCCAACCAATTAAGCAACCACCAACAATCGATAACCAAACGATACGAGCAACAGAGCATGTGTGTAGACCAGAACAAACAACCTCCATATTTCATTTAGAGCAACCAACCAGTAAACCAGATGAAATAAACATGGACTAACCAAAGAGAAGAGAGAGATGTTCTAAACAGTGGTAGGTTATGATGGTGGCTAGGGTTTTAAACAGTACGGAGGATGAGGGACCCGCTCTGATACCATGTTATTTAGAGGAGAGATAGAGAGAGAAGTGTGTAAGGGTGTTAATTAACCCTAACACGAGAGATAAATTTATATTACTACTCGAATTGTTACATAGTGTTAGAGTTTGTCCCACATTGGTTAATTATAACCTCCAAAGCTAGTATATGAGCTTGGGCGGCCTCTCCACTCATTGCCAATTGGTTTTGAGTTGGATGCTTTAACATGGTATCAGAGCTAGGCTTTCGAAGGATTTTGGACAAGACTCTCTTGGTTATTACCCCGTTGTTTGTGCCATAAGTGCACCTTGTTTCGTTGTGATCCCAATGTTGTGGATCCGTTGTTTAACTCTCCACATGCGGGTCAGGGGTCGCACGTGCGGGGGAGTGTTAGAGTTTGTCCCACATTGGTTAATTATAACCTCCAAAGCTAGTATATGAGCCTGGGCGGCCTCTCCACTCATTGCCAATTGGTTTTGAGTTGGATGCTTTAACACATAACATAATTAACTAATGTGGGACAAGCTCACATAACTTATTCTAATACATTCTAACAACATTGATATGGCAAACAGCCTTAGGTTAATAGTCATTTTAAATCATGATTTGGCATACATGTTCTTCTTTATTGTATTTAGTGTAATTCAATCTGTTGTATTGAGAATCTGTGAGAGAGTATGCATATCAAAATGTGTCGTTAAAAGGGTGGGTCTAAAGATTCTAAACTTAGATAATCTTTAGCCTAACATATAGATTAAAAAGGAGGGTCTAAAGATT
This sequence comes from Gaultheria prostrata, assembly GCA_036023075.1. Taxonomy (NCBI): domain Eukaryota; kingdom Viridiplantae; phylum Streptophyta; class Magnoliopsida; order Ericales; family Ericaceae; genus Gaultheria; species Gaultheria prostrata. The sequence continues at coordinate 18,648 of JAXBDA010001079.1, read as the reverse complement.
CTAAACTTAGATAATATTTAGCCTAATATGTAGAGAATTATTCTTGTGAATTGAGCGAAGAAGCACAGACGTGTCAACCGGTTTCACTTGCACGAGCCCGACACAAACATGGCACGCCAAACACATATCAGATACGCCTAAACAACCTTGTAAAGTTTTTCTACATTGTTTTAGTCAGATTCACCAGGATTACACTACAACAAAATGGCGACTATTGGGGACACATTATATTATCATAGTACAGTTTAAAATTTTGGACCTGGTTCAAATTGTCATTGATATTGGTTGCTTAATTCATTTGCAAATTTTATCCTAAGTTGGCAGAGAAATAATGCGTTTGACTTTTATATGAATTGATAATACCTGTACATAAATATGCATATATGCATGTTACATGTGTAACATGTATTTGTATCTATATACACTTGTATATACTTATGCATATCTGTGACAGATAAGCTCCATGTGTCCGTGCCCTAGTTTTTGGACAAAACAAAATATTTATGTTCCGTGTCATGTCATAGCCGTAACCAATCTCATATTTGTGTTTCTTAGGAAGTGAGAAATCCTACGAGACCCAACTCACTAACTTCCTTTGAAACCTCAAAAATACATAACTATGCTTAACTTGAAATCTCATGATCAATTTTAACATTGATGCCTGGTTACCTATGAGAGAGGATGCGTGGCAAAATGCAGGATGATGGAACATGGCTTGTTGTCACCTGAAAAGGCAAGGAAGGCTTATGAGAAGAAGCAGATTAGGCAAAAGCAACTTCGACTAGGAACTCCTATAAAATCTCCTCCACCTCGGCCGCCAAGTAAGCCTGATACTTCAAAAAAGCAGCAGCAGCCGGTGTCAAAGAATGGAGAAGTAAAAGCCAAGAAAAGAATCATCGAGAGCGACGACGACGACGACTTCATACTGAGTCCCAAGAGGAGGAAAGGGTAAGAACAAAAAAACGTTCTTTCTGTCTGTATCATGTATAATTACCATCATGTTTTTCAATTGAAATTCAACCCCTGTGAGGCAAGTGACTGAAAACCCATCAAATAGACGGTAGATCGAGACATTCTTGGTATTGTTTAATGTATGTAAAACACTAAAGGGGAAATAAGTTCAGGATTATTGTTTTGACTCTGTTTTCCATCTAGTTGAATAGATGATGTCCGCAATATGTTGTTGCGTACCAAATAAAGGCACAAAAGTATTACGTTCTGCATTAGATAACAGACGATGGATCTGAGACATTCTTGGCATTGTTTGATGTACGGAACAAATAAAGGAACATAAGTTCTGGATCCTTGTTTAACTCTTTTCTTCATCTATCCAATTTGTAGTGCGCTTCATGACATCAATCTTCTTTTTCATGGCATATATCGTTTGTGATGTAGAAGTTTGTTATACGTTAGATGGATTCTTTTAGTTGGATTCTTTTAGAAGTGGGTAAGTTTGTTGGATTCTCAGGTAAGGGCGTAGGATATGGGTTCGACATGTCCCATGAATTCAGGTTTCTATGCTCAAGGCTCTCATATTATAAAAATACTATTAAGTCAGCTCATAATACCATTTATCTAGAAAATTGGGAGGACACAAAACGAAATGATTTTTTTCCCCGGTTTCCCTGTCCTTAGAAGTTAGGTACAAGAATTAGATGAATCCAATGCCTAGACGCATTTCTATGACAGACCTCTATTCACTTCTAAATTCTCTTTTTGTGTTTTTTTCTCATGTTAAACGTGATTGTAACAGGGTAACCCACTTGGTTCCCTGCCAGTTATAAGGAAGGCGAGTTGGAGTGGTTTTTTTCCCGAACGGCTCTCTGCCTGGGTTTTAAATAAAGCCTAAAGGTCGTTAGGTATTGTATCTGCCTTAGCAGTTGAGGATGTTGGGGCCATTGGCCCTCAGTGATTTGCTAATAAAATATATTCTGTTTTCGTGTTGAAGAAAAGTTCATCATATAAAATAGGTTTTCTTACATTCTGAACTTTATTGCTAATAACCTGATATACTGCCATCTTGATTTTGCGTCTGGAGCAGGAGCTATCATTAGTAGGAGTATATACGTACCACAATTGAGTTTCATATCATCCAAAGGTTGGGTTTTTACGTTGAGAGGGATAGGTATATCACATTGATTCTGATAGCCATAATAATGAGTCAATGACTATGGCGAGGAGTGTAAAAACCCAGGTAATAAAGGTGTATGTTCATTTTGACCAGAAAATGAGCAAGTGAATGGTGAGTCACCATCTCCATGTTTATAATCTGACAATATATGTTCACTGCGAGTCGTCACTGCCATTAATAGACTTTTCTAAGATAGCAACTGGACAGAGAGAAGCCACGGACCCGTATTTGATGGTCCAACTCAGAAACATAATACATACACAGTAAAATTTTGAGAAGGAATGAGTCTGGATTTTACTTGTGGAATAAGAATGTGTTCTATCCTTAATTTTTTCTACTTAAAGTTGAAATCACTTTCCCGAAGAAGTATTTCTTTGGTTCGCTTGTTTATTGCCATAAATTTGTGTTTGAATCAAGATGAAAAAATTCAAAGGCAAAATAAACAAAAAATCAAACTCGGCTATGAAGTGAGGGTTATCAAACAGATCCTAACTAGGAATCTAATATCCATTCCATATTCCCTTCCACCTTATTCGTAGGTCACATAATCCTCTAGAAGGACTCTCTAACGCTCTCAATACCGCTCAGAGCTTCCACTCTCAACTCTCGCTCCCCAGTTGTAGTAGTTCGAAAGGCGTTTTTACGCCTACTTTTACGTGTGGATTCTTTGTAGCAATAAAACTGATTATCCATCCGGATATCAGCAAACCCAAACAGCAGAGCAGGGTAAGATTGAAGACCCAGGCCCATTATTTGTAGCAGGTCGGCATTGATTCAGGGTACAGGAAAGGCATTGGAAGGTAAGAGTATTGAATGTGTTGGGGACCATTAATAATAGACGGCTCACAAGCTTGTTACCCCTTCTCTATGCAACCATTCGATCGAAACAAATTGACACAGGACAGGAGGATGCATGCATGGTGTATGATTCAAATGCACATGTTAGTGTTTTTTCCTTTTTTTAAAAGACGTTGGCTGGCTTAAGGAGGAACTCCGCTCACTCAAGCTTAATTTTGACTTGAAGTTTCATTTGAGATTGACTTGAAGCTTCACCACCTCCTAACCTATTACTAGGCTTATCTTTTGTTTGCATTTATAGGATTAATAATAAATACTCCAGTATAGGGAAAGTTACTAGAGCTCGACTCAATTGATCATCATCTACTAGTTGTGGAGTAGAAATTAACGTTTAGCCAATAAAGCATGGTGATAAGGATGAACTGACCACCTAGGTCAGTTCGGTTAAGGCCATGACATCCCTACCTCCAAATGGAAGGTTGGGCACAATAAGAGGAGCGTCCAGAGCAGGTCGGCGGGCCTCCAAAGGGGACCCGACACCGGAAGACTTGAGCAACTAAGGTCAGCTCGGCCATCAGAGGTCAGCTTGGCAGAGGTCAGCTCGGCCCCAACAGCGGGATAATAATAACCAAATAACTCCGTAACCCTAAGGGGTCAAAGAACCCTAATGGGGCTCAAACTCTTGATCAACAAGATCAAGATAAAGCCCTAGAAGGCCGGTGACTTATCCGTAAAGCCCCAAGATGCATTAGGAATGCCCATTCCCATGAGGAATGAGGGCCCAACATACTATTGGGAGCTAAAAGGAAAGTAGGGTTAGCAGAAAGCCAAGGCTCCATGTCCTAAATGGGACTCAACTGCTTCAGAATGCCTATGTAAACACTACTCAAACCCTAGCTCTTGTGTTCATAATAACTCGAGCAATATTTCCTCTTCAAACAAATTGATTGGCCATCGGAGGCTGGTTGACTAACACCACACCAGCGTCCCTAGTCTTATTCAGTTTTGCAGGTCATCGGCCGAGCTGCATGAAAAACTGCTTCATCACATGGTTATTTTGGAAAATATTTTGCTTGCATTAACAGGATTAGTTATAGTATTTGGGACGGTAAAAACCGATCAAATTATTGGAGCTTGACTTGTTTAAAACTTGATTGAAATCAATATGTATGCATATTTGATGCCTGATTTCTTGTTAATGGCGGACAGGGCACACACTACCTACAAAAGTGAGGCAAAAATAATTTTTTACAAATTCAACACCATGAAAAATGAAATCGGAATGGGATATACTCAAATCACCCAAAGATTTCAAAACTATATTCAGCTTAATGGTGTTATCTTCTTTGTAACCATGTATTCTATTATTTATTTAACAAGGATACCGACCGACCAGCTTCAATACAGTCGGTTTCACCAAGAAATTTTGTCAGAAACAGGTGAAGACATGTAAGAATTATCGGGTTACAGACGGATGCCGGGTCGCATATAATTTCCCCGATGAAACCACATCTGTGGTCTTAATGAATAACAAGGGAACTTAGAGAGAACTCCGAAAATATTGAATTAAAACTTGATTTACCATGAGATTTACATCGCTATTCAATAATAAAAGTGTAGTCCCTGCTCATCACCTAGCCTCACAGCCTAGTGTCTCAAGTTGATGTAACCCACACAACATACAGTCCTTGTGTCAAATCCTAATGACTAGCCCTGTTTTTAGGCTTTGGCCCATTGGTGTTAATTACTCCCACTAGCAGCCCCATTTACAGTTCATTCCTTTTCAAAAATTCAATAGGCTAAGAAAAAAACCATTAAAAAAAATGGTAGTACGAACTTGAGTGGTGTCCCCAGTTGGTAGGGAACCGATACTCAGCTCATGAGGTGTGGGGTTCGAGCCCCACCCCCACAGCCCCAAAAGAGTGTGGTGGCTTTCCCCTTCCCCTACTCACAAAAAAAAAAAACAAAAAAAATGGGAGTACGATTAAAGAGGTATATGGCTTATGTTTCCCGTTTGGCTCTATTTCCAACCATTGTCAACTTGCACTCCCTGGAGATGTGCTGAGCATATCTTGGGGTTGGCAGTCACGTCGGGTTACCACAACATCTATGCAAAAACTGTAAGTTAAACAGAACATCGACACTAGATCATTTGGATAATTAATTTTTTTTTTTAGATCAGAAATGACCCAATTAGATCTTTTTGATTTTCCACAAATATTATTGTTTCATGAATTTCAAGAAATGACCCAATTAGATCAGATCATCGGTCCCGATATGGGCAACTGAACAATGGTCAGGAGCAGAGCTAGTTGGTGGGGGTGGGGTGTTACCCACTGTGGACGGTCGGGGCCCACGCGCTGGTTTTGGAAAGAAAAGGTGTATTTAAGGGAAAAAATAAAATTTTAGAGTCGCCACCCGGAGTTTAATTTTTCAAAAATGTTCGGTACCCGAGGAACCGTTTAGAAAAATAATGTGACTCTTGTGTCGCTGAAAAAGGATTTGATCTGCGAAAAATAGAGATTTGGGTTCAGGAGCCAGGTTACCCGTGGGGAAGGTTTTCTTTGAAAAATGCACCCCGCGTGCCCGGAATTTTCTGGTCTTTACTAAATATTTGTGGGATTTTTTTGAAAACTTTTAATCACATAAACAGTTTATAAGTAAAAACAGGAGGAAATGATGCATTAAAACAACAAGTAAATCACGTAATATACGAATTGATATCAAATGACATAAAATAATAAAATGAGGGGACGTAAGTGCACGAAATGGAAGTAGAGGGGGGTCAACTGTAATAAGACCCCACTGGTTATTTCAGAAAACAGAGCATCAAATTCGTGAAAACAGAGCATCAAATCAAATTTTACCTCGGACACCGTACGATGTCATTATTCTAACTTTTTTTTTTTCAAAAAATTTGTTCTCGGGTTAAAGAAGAAAATGAGTATTTTCTCAATGCAAAACCACAATTTCTCAACCAAAAACCTTTTCAAAAGACTTGTGGTGTACCTCTATTGCAAGCAAATGTCGTGAAACATATCTCAAATGTTCATGGCATTACTTCCAGAGACGTGAACAACCCATAGGTTATCGTATTTGATAGAAATTTGGGCTTGCTGGATTCGGAGGAGGTATGAAACCTCTCCTATACCCAGGAGAACTTCCCTCAGAATACCAAAACTTGATTTTGGAATTGGAAAATACTTTTTTATACCTTGAAAAAGAACCGGTTGAAGCGAGAATGGAGGTCTTGGCCTTTGGGTTTGTGGAAACAAGGTGGCTTTTTCTTTGGATTATGAGAATATAGCGACTGGGAATGGCAAGGTTTTGAGAGGTAAAGTATGGTTTTTGATTTTGAGTGGTACGTATGTCGGTTGAGAGTTTCGTTGTGTGTTTTTTTTTTTAGCTCCCTCAAACCATTCAGCGGAGGTGGGTATATATAAGAGATGGGTGCCGTACCTCTCTCACAAGAGTGAGATTCTCACGGCGAAATGATGGTTTTTGACGTATCACGCGATCGAATCGAGCTGCTGGGCAATCCAGGAATTACGGTGATGGGACAAAGGTACCGTGCGGTGTGCAAGGTAGTGCCGCACGGTGCAATTATGGAGGCCGTACGGTGTCAATGGAATTTTAGGCCGTACGGTTATAAGAAAGAAGCCGTACGGTTCAGGTGATTTTTGAGATTTTGGCTCTTTTGACCCGTTTGACCCGAGGGATCGCTCCAAGGTATATTTCGTGTTCTTTCATCATCGGGGATGTGCAAGTTATCAAAATTGGGGTGTCTACAGTTGCCCCTCTTCAATGCGGCTTAGTCACCATTGAGTTGGCGCAAGTCGCGTTTGAAGATTCGGACATCCCAACTCGATTAACCGTGCGAGAAAACAATAAGACATGAAACTTGGTTGAGCTCAGGGCTTCCTACGTACCTCGTTTGTGAGGATCAGACCAATCGTAGTTTGGCGGGGCCGTTATGAAAGTTGACACTTCATTTTTCAACGAGGGAAAAATGAACGATGTTTGCAAAGTGAGAGGAAAATAATTTCGGGAGGTTCGAAAACCGTTAAAAATAATTTGGAGGGACTTTAGAAAGCCGTTTAAAAATAATTTCGGGAGTTCGAAAATCGTTAAAAATAATTTCGGGAGGTTCGCAGACCGTTAAAATAATTCTGGAGGTTCAAAAACCGTTAAAAATAATTCTGGAGGTTCAAAAACCGTTAAAAAATAATTCGGGAGGTTCGAAAACCGTTAAAAATAATTTGGAGGGACTTTAGAAAGCCGTTAAAAATAATTCGGGGGGTTCGAAAACGTTAAAAATAATTCGGGGCCTTTGACAGCCGTTCAAAACAATTCGGGGGTTCGAAAACCGTTAAAAATAATTTCGGGGGTTCGAAAACCGTTTAAAATAATTCTGGAGGTTCGATAACCGTTAAAAAATAATTCTGGAGGTTCGAAAAACCGTTAAAAATAATTTCGGGAGGTTCGAAAACCGTTAAAAATAATTTCGGGGGTTCGAGAACCGTTAAAGATAATCTGGGGGCTCCAAAAGCCGTTAAAAATAATTCTGGAGGTTCGAAAACCGTTAAAAATAATTTCGGGGGGTCGAGAACCGTTAAAGATAATCTGGGGGCTCCAAAAGCCGTTAAAAATAATTCTGGAGGTTCGAAAACCGTGAAAAATAATTTCGGGGGGTCGAGAACCGTTAAAGATAATCTGGGGGCTCCAAAAGCCGTTAAAAATAATTCTGGAGGTTCGAAAACCGTGAAAAATAATTTCGGGGGTTCGAAAACCGTTTAAAAATGATTTTGGGGGTTCGAAAACCGTTAAAAATGATTCTCAGAAGATCAATTTTATCAAATGAGAATGCCATGGAGGACTTAAATTGAAATTTTGATAAGTAAAGGGGGTTTTCTGGAAATATAAATAACAGAGGGGGAGAAGTGTAATTTTTGGTAAAGTGAGAGGGGGGATACTGTACGGTGTACGAATGTACACCGCACGGTTCATATTGCCACACCGCACGGTGCAGGAAGAAATTTTGGTTGAAGCAAGTTGTAACCGCCAAACTCCTCCGTTTTCTTCGCTCCTTGTCTAAGCACAAACCGACCCTCTTGCTTGCATTTTCCCTTCATCTCTTTCCAAATTCCGATCGAAGTTCTACTTTCTCAAAATCCATGGCGAACTCTGGTGGCGGTAACGACCGATCGACATCATCTGGTGAAGAATCATTGTCCCCGGTTCATAGGGAAGAGAGCATTGTGGTTCAACCAGCCGTGGGTGATTTGGTGTCGGGCCAAGTTGGTTTGGCTGGGGCGAATCTTAGTGGTGGTGAACACCGCACGGCTCAAATCGAAAGAGATGGGTCCCGTACGGCGGAGATAAGTGGTGAAGTGCCACATGCAGCGGCTGTTAGAGGCGGCACCGTGGGCGATGCGATAGGTATGGGTGAGGCACTTAGCTCGGTTAGTGGCGGTTTAGGCACCGTGGCTACACATGGAATTCCGGCGAGTGGTGGCGTGCATGATCAAGCTATGGGTGGCGGTAGTGGTGTCATCCAGGGTGACGAGAGTAGTTCTGGACCCATGGAGGTTGATGTACTGAACATGGGTGCACGGGTTTCCGAGGTGGACATGGGTCCTGCTGAGTCTGAGGAGTTCAGGCCACGGGTGCAGAAGAGGGCCCGTTCTTGAGTAGGTAGGTCAGGCCTACGTGCCTGCTTTTGACTTGGGGCGCCTGTTTGCCCGTTTTCATTTTATTTTTGTGGATGCGGCCTGCGTGCCGTGGTAGTATTGATGATGATGTTGGGCCTGTTCTGCCCCTAGATAGATGCACATTTTTATGATATGGCATGGATGCACTTTAACAAAGACTTGAATCTAAAAACAAATCTAGCACTGAGAATGTGTGAGACATTGTGGGGAAATGCATGTATAAGAATTTGAAACTGGAAGAGACACGTGAATTGACTCGATATAATTCGGACACTTTTGGCTTTATGTGGAAAACTGAAAAGAATGAAATGAGAGGAATTTACAGTGTAAACGCCCCGAAGCTTTGACAATTTGAGTCGATTAATCACACAAACCCCGAAAGTATGCCACAATGCTTGCAAGCCCATGGATTTGAGCAAATTTTGAAAAGTTGCAATCCGGTATGCCGGAACTTGGTTTTCGGCGGACCCGGGCCTTTAGAAGTGAGCAGAAACTTGAAGAACCTATGAAATATGCTTGACATATTCTTCTTGAGCTTGACAATGCATGATATGCCCTTGCTTGTAGTGAATATCCCGAGAATTTGTAGAAAAAGTCGCAAAATCTCGCCCGAATCTCCGTATCCGGGGTTTTTGGCGTATTCGTCCATCGAGACGTTCTTGAAAATGCCAAACAATTCCTCCACTAAGCCTTGGATACTTATTTGGAGTTGTATGTGCAAGAAAATTGGCCAAAAGTAGCATGGAATGGGTCCCGGAGGGCCAAAGTTGGAATTTTGGCCGAAAATGGCCACTGACACCGTGTGGTGTAGGAATAGGTACCGCACGGTGCCTTTATGTGAGCCGTACGGTGCTGAGGTTCAGTTGCCCCACTTCCGACACTGTCTGATTGCAGTTTGGCCTGTGTTTTGACTTCCCCATGCATGTTTGCACGTCCAAGAGTCTTGAAAGGCTGAATCCAATCTATTTTGAGAAAACTCACAAATTTTGCTTGACCTTCGCGCTTCGAGATTTTTGAACTTTTCTTGCTAGAATGGCTATAAGTAGCCTTTCTTCCATGGCATTTTCATCTCAAAAATCATTCTCCACAGCCTCTTCCACTCTCTTTCCATGGCCGTGAGTATCTCAACTTTGGTCCGCCCCTCGCTTGACGAACTCGATGGCCGGGGCTGGCTGAACTTTCGTGATCATAGATTGGCATCAATGCACTACATTTGGGATGTAGCCATACGCCCTGAGTTGCTCCATGCTTCTGTCCGTTTCTGGGATCCGGAAGTGCATGTGTTCCGCTTCGGTCTTCAAGAGTTATGCCCCACGGTGGAAGACTTCCACGCGTACCTTGGAGGTTTCGACTTGGAGACGCCTGCCATTCCTCTTCAGGGAGTGAGTTATGCTGATGTGTTGTCCTCAAAGCTGAGTTTGAGTAAAAATGCGGCAAAGTCCATGATCCATGGAGGTGTGCTGAACGTCCCGCGCTTGATCAACCAGTTTCATCCTGAAGGCTTTGCTTTGTGTCTCGTGATCCTTGCGGGATTCTTGTTTTTCCGCTCAGATCATCAGGCAAGTGCAACATTGGTGGGAGTGGCCAGACAGATTGAGGAGCGTAAAGACGTAGCTCTGATGGTTTTGGCTGAAACTTTGATGGGCTTGGATAGAGTCCATGCTGGGCGGACCAACATTTTTGAAGGAAGTGCTTTGCTCCTACATGTAGGTTTCTCACTCAGCTCTCCTTTTTCTGGTTTAGCCCTCATTCTCTTTTTACCTCAACACTCAGGCTTAGGCTTTCTATGGTTCCTAACTTGTCTTTTCTCTCATGTAGATTTGGCTGTGTGACAAGGCTGCTCTCCTGGAGGCGGTGCCGCGAAATAGAATTCATGAAACACAGGGTTTCGTTCAGAGAGATTACCGGGAGTTTCACAGGAGTGTTCCCGGTTGGGTTCAGGTGCTTTCCTAGGTGAAAGAGGACACAATTTCTTGGCGCTGGAACTGGCTGACTCGTCCCACCATGACGATGAGCAACATGGGACGTCATCGAGTAGTGCTGGCAGGTCTGACCTGTTGGACCTTTTACATCCCTTATCACATTCTCTGACAGCTCGGCGTTAGTCAAGTAGTACCACCTGTATATCCTGAAGACTTTGTCGTGCCCAACTTCAACCATGCAACAATCCAGGCTTATCAGCGTACTTGGAGAGAGCGCATCGCTGTTCCCAGAGATCAGTATCCCAGCATTGTGCTTCTGGGGCGTTACAAAAGATGGTTGACACAAGATATTGCATCAAGAGAGAATGGGATTCAAATGTGACATTTGCTTTAGTCTTAATGTACCCGAAATAAGTTGCTGACCGATGACATGTTTCATGTGGGTTGAAGCTTTACTTTTTGTTGTGTGAAAGATTCATGCTCAGCCATGTAATCGAAGAAATTAGTTTGAATAAAAGTGAATTATGAAAATTTTCTGCTTTGATTCTCATTGACTGTGATTGTAAGCGCGAATGACGGCTGTGGATCAACTCAAGAGATGTTTCAAAAAATTGAGACCGATCCTCAATGTGAGGATGCCTACGTATCCTTTAAGAAAGGAATCAGGTCATGACGTAATTCATGCCTAAAATTGTTGGTTAGGGTTCGCTCGAGTATTTTCACTCTCCTTTTGCGCTCTAAATTTTGCCTAGTACCGCCCTTTCGGGTTTTCGGCCTAGCGAGCTCTTAATTGATTTTGTCCTGGATTTTGCCTAAGCCGCCCAATGTGGGTTTTCGACCTAGCAGACTTGCTCTAATTTTTGCCTGGCACTGCCCGCCCTTGCGGTTTTCAGTCCAACGAGCTTCTCTCAGGGGTAGTATCTCTTGAGCTGATCCATGTTGACCAATGTAGAGAACTTGTTACCGTCAAGATCGATGAGCTGAGTTGCGCTTCCAGACAGAATTTTCTTGATGATGTACGGCCCTGCCCATTTTGGCCGAAATTTCCTGCATGGATCGAAAACTGGAGCCCGGATCTCCTTTAGAACCATATCTCCTTCCTGCAGATTTATGGATTTGACTTTCTTGTTGAAAGCGCGTGCGATTCGGCGCTGATACCCCTGAATGTGATATAAGGCTTTGAGCCTCCTCTCGTCAAACAACATGATTTCTTCGAACCTCGCGCTTTGCCATTCAGCTTCTTCAATGTTTGCTTCTATCAAGACCCGTAAAGATGGTACTTCAAGCTCAATGGGGAGAACGACTTCCATACCGTAAACCAAAGAATAGGGTGTTGCCCCTGTCGGAGTACGGATAGATGTGCAGTATCCCCAAAGTGCTAACGGCAGCTGCTCGTGCCAATTTTTTGCGGACTGGATAGTTCTTTCCAGTATTGACTTGATGGTTTTGTTGGCAGCTTCCACGGCTCCGTTGGTTTGCGGCCGGTAGACGGTCGACTTGTGGACCTGAATCCCAAAATCCTCGAGAACTTTCGTAGCTCTACCCTTGAAGTGAACACCATAGTTAGACACGAATGCGTGAGGCACGCCATATCGGTAGATGATGTTTTGCTTGATGAAATGAGCGACCTGAACCGCTGTGAGAGTTGTGTATGAGGCAGCCTCAACCCACTTGGTGAAATAGTCGATGGCGACTAGGATAAACTTATTCCCGTTTGAAGCAGCCGGGGTGATTTTGCCGATGACGTCGATGCCCCAGGTTGAGAAAGGCCAGGGTGAAGTCATGGAGTGTAGTTTTGATGGTGGTATGTGCATGAAATTGGCATGGATCTGACATTTGTGACATCTTCGCATGTATTTGATGCATTCGGTTTCCATTGTAGACCAGTGGTATCCTTGTCGCAAGACTTTCTTGGCGAGCATTGCCCCGTTCATATGAGGGCCGCAGACTCCGTTGTGGATTTCTTCCATGATTCTGGTTGCTTCTTCACCATTTACACAGAGCTTACGCATTCCGCAGTGGGATCTTCGGTACAACTTACCCCCGCAGATAATGTAGTGAGAGGCTAGCTTTCGGAGAGCTATCTGGTCCTTTCTGTCAGTCCCAGCCGGGTATTCGCCCTTTTCAACGAAGTTCCAGATATCGTGGTACCAAGGAAGACCATCGTCAGGCTCATCAATAGCCATGGCGTATTCGTAAACGGGCTTGTCCCTTTGTTCAATCATGATCGGTCGGAGTCTGACTCCATTAGGTATTTCTACCATGGAGGCTAGTGTTGCCAGAGCATTAGCGAATCAGTTGTTTAATCGAGGCACATGTGTGAAAGTGACTACCTGGAATCGTGGAATCAGATCGTCAAGGTCCTTATGGTAAGGCTTCAACTTGTCTTCCTTGACCTTCCAGTCGCCGTTTGCTTGTGAGACTACAAGGTTAGAATCCCCGATTACTTCCAACCTTTTGACTACGATGCAGGCTTCATACTCTGACTGATTGTTGGTGACCTCGAAGTTTAGCTTGAATGCAAGAGGAATGTGTGATCCTTCTGGAGAAATGAGCAGAACTCCGATCCCAAATACTTTCTGGTTGGCAGCCCCGTCAAAATATAACAACCATACATCGTTGGTTGTTGTCATGACATTCTCATCGGGGAATTCGAACTCCACATCTTCTGGACCTTCTACCGGATGATTGGTGTCAGAAACTCAGCGATGGCCCGTCCTTTCACAGATTTCCGGGTTACGTACTTGATGTCAAATTCGGCTAGTAAAAGCAACCAGCGTGCTAGCTTACCAGTGAGAGCCGGCTTCTCAAACAGGTATTTGAGAGGGTCCATTCGAGAGATCAGCCTCACTGATAGGCCAACATGTAGTGTCTTAGCTTCTTGGAAGCCCAAATTAAACCCAACAAACTTTTTCTAGAGAAGTGTACCGTTCTTCGCACCCTACCATTTTCTTGCTGATGTTGTAGACTACTTTCTCACTTCCGCCTTCACCTTCTTGTGCAAGCATGCATCCCATGGCTGATGGGGTAACAGACAAGTACATGATGAGGGGTTGCCCCGGTGTTGGTGGCATCAGTACCGGAGGATTCTGAAGATAACTTTTGATGGATTCAAAAGCTTTCTGGCATTTGTCGTTCCATTTGAATGGCATACCCTTCTTGAGTAGTTGAAACATCGGCTCGCAAGTCGAGGTCAACTTGGCGATGAATCTGCTGATGAACTGAATTTTCCCTAGAAAGCTTCGCACTTCCTTTTCCGTCTGGGGCGGCTCCATTTCGAGAATAGCCTTAATCTTGGAAGGATCAATCTCAATGCGTCGTGTGGTGATCATGAATCCCAACATTTTCCCGGCCGTGACCCCGAATGTACATTTCTCAGGGTTGAGACGCAACCGATACTTGCGAATTCTTTTAAAGAACTTCCTGAGTGCGGGCAGGTGCCCTTCTCTTTCCTTGGCCTTGACGATCATGTCATTGACGTAGACCTCAACCTCTTTGTGAATCATGTCATGTAGTAACATCGTAGCCGCCCTCTGATAGGTTGACCCGACATTTTCAATCCAAAGGGCATGACCCTGTAACAATAAGTGCCCCACTCTGTGGTGAAAGTAGTCTTCTCACGATCTTCGGGAGCCATGAGAATCTGGTTGTATCCGGAGAAACCATCCATGAAGGAAAGGAGTGCGTGTCCGGTTGTGTTGTCTACAAGTACATCTATGTGCGGCAACGAGAAATCATCTTTAGGACTGGCCTTGTTCAGATCTCTGAAGTCTACACAGACCCGAAATTTTCCGTTCTTCTTGGGAACAGGAACGATGTTTGCAACCCACTGGGGGTATTCTGTTATCATTAGGAACCCGGCGTCTATCTGCCTCTGAATTTCCTTCTTGATTTCTAGCACCCAATCTGGCCTCATTTTCCTCAGCTTCTGCTTGACAGGCTTTGCATCTGGGTAAAGCGGGATTCGATGCTCCACAATCTCGGGGTCGATACCAGGCATATCTGCGTGTGACCATGCAAAAACGTCCTCGAATTCTTTCAGGAGATCCGAGTGAGCTTTGAACTCTTCAGGAGATAGTCCGGAACCGATTTGGACCATTCGCGGATCATTTTCATTTTTCAAGTTTATAGAAACAATTTCTTCTTTTAGAGGCTGAGCATGCCTTTCGTCTTCCCTTCTGATTAGAGATCGAAATTCTTCTGGAATTTCTTCCTTGAATTCGATCCCCTCATCGTCGGGATCAACACAATTTATTTCGGACACAACAAGATAAACAAAGTCTATTTCATTGATAGCAAATGCGGGGGCCCCAGGGGCGTGATACATGAGAGAGGACTCAAACTGGAAAGAAAAATGATGACGCGGGAGAATGACAGATACATGCTCGGGTTCAGACTCTGTCTCGGAGTCAGTGCTAGATTCAGTGCTAGACTCAAATTCAGTGCTAATGTAAGTGATTCTAGGTACAAAAGTGCAATTTTTATAAACACCATTGGCATCCACTATGAGGGTAGTGACATCTCCAAGGGCATCCTAGCTCAGCATCATCAGTTCTACCTCCTCGGCAAGCTCCAAATCAGGCTTTAAATCAAACAGCATTGCAGCAGGTCCGCCTTCTCCTACACCTATCAGGCTTTCTTCCCTGAACAGCGATTGGAGATTCCTTGAGTCAAAAGTTTCGATCCCGTCAACTTGGAGTGCCTTAACCAGTTCTTCTCTCTTCTCGGCTTCATCGTCACTGTCCCAAGTGTCGTTTGCAAAGATTTCGAAACCTGGTAACTTGGTCTTTGTTTCCATGTCCCAGAATGGCTCTGGTTCTCCCTGGTAGATAGCTTCTGGAGCTTTCACAAACTGAATGGGCTTTTTCTTGGCACCAGTTTGCACCTTCTTTCCCTTCTTTGGTTCATTGTCAGCTGACTTGTAACCTAGACCGAAGCGGTGGTTATTCATCGAAAACTTGGGGAATTCAGCCATCCCCTGGTTGTTCAGACCTAACCCCAGGCCTGGCAGGTATTCCATTTTTCTCATCATCTCTACAACAGTTGAGCTCATTGAGAAGTCTTCATCCATTTTGACGGTAAGAACCGATCCAGAAGTGTCAAAAGAGAAACCATCGAGAGTGACATCCTCTTCTCCGTGAGCAATTTCAAGCAATGGTGCATTGTCGGGGACATGGGGACGGATCCCCGAATCTCCGTGAATGGTTAAGATTCCCGTGGCCAGACCAAGTTGGACTTTCTGGTGTAGGGAAGAAGGTACGGCCATGATGTCTGACCGATGAAGCCAGGGCCTGCCCACCAGCAGGTTAAAAGATGACGGGTTGACGGGATGTCGAGCACATGGAACTTGATGTCCGTTTTGAAGCTTTCAATGACTACCTCTATCTGGATGATTCTAGCTACATCCCTGCGCGTGTTGTCATATGCGCGTACTCCGAGGTTCGATGGCTGAAAGTCTTTGTTCTTGAAACTGAGGCAATAAGCTGTCCGCAGGGGACATACATTCAGTGCGGATCCATTGTCAAGCAGAACGATTGGGACCCATTTTCCCATGCATTTTAGAGTGATGTGCAAAGGTTTGTTGTGACTGGCTCCCTCTGGGGGTAAATCCTTTTCGGTGAAGGGGACGATGTGCTTGGCATGGGCAGGGGTAAGCATGGCTACCATAGAATCTGGAGGGATATCAGGTGGTACCTCCATGTTGGACAGAGTTTTGATCAGTTTCTGACGATGTTCCCTGGAGGAGGAGAGCAGACCCCAGATTGAAACTGATGCTGGAGTTCTTTCAAGTTGTCGTTGGACCAATTCCTCTGCAGTCGCTCGGTTCCTTTGAGGTGTCTGAGTAGTGACTTTTGGTTCAGCCGGAGTTGAATCTTCCTGAACAGGCTCGTCCCAAATGAATTCTCCTGGCTGAATTCGGTGCTGAACATTTCCTTGAAGGTTGGCCGGTTGGTAGATTCAGCCACTTCTTGTTACCCGGTTGACGGTATCTTCCCAGAGTTGTTGGTTTTCACCCCAAAAATCTGCGAATCCTTCGCCGACTTTGCGCTTGCCAGCTTTGATGGCTTCTTTCTTCTGATTCTGATCTTCAGGCCACAAATCAATCAAATTGGCTGGAGCTTTTTGATTGCCGATTTCAACCGTTTCTAGTTTTGCTTGCAGGTCTGTTACCTCTGAATCTTGCCAAAAAGATTGGTTGAGCATGGATTTATTGACTGTCCATACTTTGTTGCGGCCGACTTGGATATCAACAACTTCATCTTTGTTCCATGTGGTTGTTCGGGGACCGGTGCCTAGAACTGATATGGTGGAATTGTGTGGAAATGGCGCGGATGGCAGTGGTAGAGACTTACCGATGATGTATGCCTGAGGAAACCAATCATGATCACTGAAGACAGTCTCGATGGCTTGACGGTTTCCTCCTTCAAAAAGCTGAGACAGCGAGGAGCTGTTTGAGAGGTTGTGCTGGACTTTCCCGTTTCTAGAGCTGAGATTATTTTCAGATTCCTTAAACAAGATTGGGAGTGAAATCGTATCCAGAGGGTCAGCACAAGTTGCTGCTTCTTCGACTTGACTGATACTGAGACCTCCCGACATGAAAACAGATGGCTTGTCATGAAATTCTGGGACAATGTACTGGCTCGGGTCCCAAGAGATTAGCAAAGAACCGAACAATGTTTGCTGGGAATCTTCCCACTCCTGATCGCTCATGGCCCATTCTCCTAGTTCTGCGAGGTCACCCCATTTGAGTTTGGGTTCTCGTTCAAAATTTCCAATGTCCTGGATTTTCGGATTTTTTGGCACTGTGACAAAGGGTCTTGGTTCAGTGACTGGCACAATGTACAAGTTTGGATTGAACTGGTCAGGATTTTGGCCTTTTAGAGTGGCGCTGAAGGATATCTGGTTGATTTGGATATTCTGTTTGTGGTTAGGCAAGGGATTGGAAATAGTAATGGGCTTTTGCTTGGGAATCAGAATGGTTCCGTCATCAACAAAGTCTTGGACTATGGTTTTGAAGCGGATACAGTTGTTGGTATGATGGCGAGGCATCTGGTGATAGGCACAGTAGACATTGGGATTGAGGTTTGAAGAAATTTCCTTGGGTGGATCAAGAGGCTTAATGGCATTTTTCTCAAGGAGCTTTTTGTAGATAGTGGTAAGGCGGAAAGGGAATTGGTAGAATTCTCTTTTTGGCTGGGATGCATTTTGGAGAGGCCGTGACTGGGCGGCTATTTGGTTAACTGGCTCGGTTTTGACCGGTCTGGGATTAGAGGAACTGGCTTGAGTTTGGTGATAGGTATTGGGTCCGAACAGGGTATTGCTGTTACCGGAGTAAACTCGTTTGGGTCGAGAAGCTGATTCCCCTTTGTCGAATATACCAGTGCGGATTGCGTCTTCAACAACAAGGCCGGCTTCATAAAAGGTTTTGAAGTCTGCGGAGGTCTGAAAGACCACCAAGTGTTTGGCAAAATCCGGTTCCAAGTTCCGGGTGATAATTCTCATCTGCTCTTTTTCTGAGGGCCTGTCTATCATCTGTGAAGCTTTCCCCCTCCAGCGCTTGACAAAGTCGGCGAAAGACTCGTTCTTCCCCATGTTTGTAGATTCTAACTCCCAAATGGTCATTTCCAGCTGGATGTTGTAATTGTACTGAGCCACAAAGGTTGCCCCAATGTCTTCCCAAGTCTTCTTCTTTGAATTGTCTAGGTTCAGAAACCAACGAAGTGTGGGCCCCGTTAGGGTTTGCTGGTACATCTGAGCCATGGCATTCTTCTCCACATCATACGTATGTTTGCACGTGTACTTTTGGATCGCCGCTTCCGTCAAACTTGTCCCAATCAATTGGTTTGAATTTGTCAGGCAGCTTGGCATCGGGAAATAAGCATAGTGTAGACACCCCGATTTTGAACCCGGGATGCACTCGGGCACTCCCGATGACAAACGGACCAATCATGGTTACCTGAGGATTGTGAAAAGGAGCTTGAACTTGCACCAATCAACCTAACACCACCTAACAAGCCAAAACAACCCAAGAACCATCCAACCAAGCAAAGCCACCAAACTGACACCAAGAACCTTGAGCGCTCAA